>JAQZBX010042288.1:0-22063 GCA_029593785.1 Cabassous unicinctus | reverse complement strand
CCAGCAGGTTGACCCGAGTACAGAGCACAGGTTGTGGTGCTGATAGAACCAGCAGTTGGGTATGTGTACTGACCACAGGTTGTGTTGCTGTCTAGAACCAGCAGGTGGGCCCGTGTGCAGACCACAGATTGTGCTGCTGACTAGAACCAGCAGGTGGACCCATACACTTTCCACAGGTTGTGGTGTTGAATAGAGCCATCAGGTGGAACATGTCCTGACCACAGTTTGTGTTGCTGGCTAGAGTCAGCAAGTGGACCATTTACTGACCATAGTTTGTGGTGCTGATAGACCCAGCTGGTGGATCTGCATCTGACCAAGGTTGTGAGTCTGACTAGAGATAGCAAGTAGACTGTGTATAGACCACTGGTTGTGGTGCTTAGTAGAACCAGCAGATATACCTGTGTACAGAGCACAGGTGGTGGTGCTGACTAGAACCAGTAGGTGGAACCATGTTCAGAGAAGTTTGTGGTGCTGATTAGAACCAGTAGTTGAACCCATATAGACCACAAGTTGTGATGCTAATAGAGCTGGCAGATGGCTTTGTGTACTGACCACAGGCTGTGGTGTTAACTAGAGCAAGTATGTGGACCCGTGTACTGACCACATGTTGTAGAGGTGACTAGAACCAGTTGGTATACCTTTTATTGACCACAAGCTGTGGTGCTGACTAGAATCAGCAGGTAGACCCATGTAGACCACAGGTTGTGTTGCCAACTAGAGCCAGCATGTGGACCGTGTACTGGCAACAGGTTGTGGTGCTGATATACCCAGTAGGTGGATACACGTACTGACTGCAGGCAGTGAGTCTGGCTAGAGAGAGCAGGTGGTCAGTGTACAGACCACAGGTGGTGGTGCTGATAAACCCAGGTGGTAGCCCCATGTACTGACAACAAGATATGGTGCTGACTAGAACCATTAGGTGGACCATGTACTGACAACAGGTTTTGGTGCTGACTAGAACCAGCAGGTGGACCCGCATACTGACCACAGTTTGTGGTGCTGATTAGGGCCAGCAGGTGGACCTGTGTACAGTGCACAAGATTTGGTGCTGATAGAAACAGCAGGTGGACCCTTGCACTGACAACAGGTTGTGGTGTTGACTAGATCGAGCAGATGGACCCATGTAGGCCTCAGGTTTGGTGCTGATTAGGGTCTACAGGTGGACCGTGTACTGACCACAGGTTGTGGTGGTAACTAAAGCCAGCAGGTGGACCATGTACAGACCACAGGTTGTGGTGCTCACTAGAACAAGCAGGTGGCACCATGTACAGAGCAGAATTCGTGGTGCTGACTAGAAACCATAGTTGAACCCGTGTAGACAAGAAGTTGTGGTGCTGATAGAGCCAGCATGTGGCCCCGTGTATTAACCACATTATGCGGTGTTGACTATAACCAGTAGGTGGAATGTTTACTGACAACAGTTTGTGCTGTTGACTAGAACCAACAGTTGGACCCATGTACTGACCAAAGGTTCTGGTGCTGACTAGGATCAGCAGGTTGACCCGTGTAGACCACAGGTTGTGGTACATACTAGAATAAGCAGGTGGATCATGTACAGAGCACAGTTTGTGGTGCTGACTAGAGCCAGGAGGTGGACCGTGTACATACCACAGGTTGTAGTGCTGACTAGAACCAGCAGGTGGTCCCATGTACAGAGCGGAAGTTGTGGTGCTGACTAGAAACAGTAGGTGTACCATGTAAAGAGTACATGTTGTGGTGCTGACTACAACCAGAAGTTGGACCTATGTACATAGCACAGGTTTTGGTGCTGACTAGAACCAGTAGTTGGACCCATGTAGACCACAGGTTGTTGTGCTGACTTGAGCCATCTGGTGGACCCTTGTACTGACCCAGGTTGTGGTGCTCTCTAGAGACAGTAGGTGGACCATGTATGGGTCACAGATTGTGGTGCTAACTAGAGACAGCAGGTGGACCATGTACAGTCCACAGGTTGTGTTGCAGACTAGAGCCAGCAGGTGGACCCATGTACAGAGTATAAGTTGTGATGTTGATCGATCCAGCAGGTTGACCTGTGTACTGACCACACTTTGTGGTGTTGGCTAGTGCCAGAAGTTGGACCCGTGTAGACCACAGGTTGTGGTGTTGATGAGAGCTAGCAAGTGGACCATGTAGAGACCACTGGTTGTGGTTTTGATTAGAACCAGCAGGTGGTCCCATGTGAACCCATGGACCCATGTACAGAGCACAGGTTCTGGTGCTGACTAGAGCCAGCAGGTGGACCCAAGTACAGGACACAGGTTTTGGAGCTGATTAAAACCAGTAGATAAAAAAATAAAAAATAAAAAATAAAAAAAACCAGTAGATAAACAGTGTACTGATCACAAGTTGTGGTGCTGCCTAGAGCAAGCAGGTGGAACCATGTACAGTGCAGAGGTTGTGCAGACTACACCTGTAAATGGAATCGTGTAGACAACCGGTTTTGGTGCTGACTAGATCCAGCAGGTGGGTCTGTGTACAGACCACAAGGTTGTGGTGCTATCTAGAGCCAGCAGGTGGAACCTGTACTGAGCACAGGTTGTGGTGCTCACTAGAATTAGCTGGTGGACCCATGTACAGTCTACAGGTTGTGGTGGTGACTAGAGACAGCAAGTGGTGCAATGTACTGACCAAAGGATGTGGTGCTGACTAGAGCCAGTAGGTAGACCTTGTATTGACCACAGGCTTTGGTGCTGACTAGAATCAGCACATGGACCCGTGTACACACCAAAGGTTGTGGTGCTCACTAGAACCAGCAGGTGGACCTGTGTACTGACCACAGCTTTTGTTGCTGGCTGGAACCAGCTGGTGTACCATGTACAGAGCAGAAATTGTGTTGCTCACTAGAACGAGCAGGTGGAACCATGTACAGAGCAGAGGTTGTGGTGCAGTCTAGAACCAGACAGTGGACCTGTGTAGACCACCAGTTGTGGTGCTGACTAGATCCAGCAGGTGGACCCATGTACAGACCACAGATTTTAGTGCTGTCTAGAGCCAGCTGGTGGACCAATGTACAGACCACATATGGTGCTGACTAGACCAGAAGGTGTATCATGTACAGAGCACAGGTTGTGGTGCTCACTATAACCAGCAGGTAGACCCATGTACACAGAAGAGGCTGTGGTGTGTGTAGAACCAATAGATGTACCATGTATTGAGCATAGGTTGTGGTGTAGACTAGATCAAGCATGTGGACCCATGTACAGAGCAGAGGTTGTGGTGCTGAATGGAACCAGTAGTTGGCACTGTGCAGACCACAGGTTGTTGTGCTGACTAGAGCCAGCAGATGGACCCTTGTAGGGACTACAGGTTGTGGTGCTGTCTAGAGGTATCAAGTGGACTATGTACTGACCACAGGTTGTGGTGCTGACTAGAGCCATCACTGGGAGCTTGTACAGTCCACGGGTTGTGGTGCTGATAGATCCAGCAGGAGGCACCCTGTACTGACCACAGGATGTGGTGCTGAATTAAGTCAGCAGGTTGACTGTGTACAGACCACAGTTTGTGGTGTTGACTAGATCCAGCATGTGGACCCTTGTACAGAGCACAGGTTGTGGTGCTGTGGACCAGTGTACAGAGCACAGGTTGTGGTGCTGATAGAACCAGCAGGAGGACCCGTGTACAGACCACAGGCTGTGCTACTGACTAGAACCAGGCAGTGGATCCATGTACTGAACACACATTGTGCTGCTGACTAGAGCCAGCAGGTGGACCTGTGTACAGAGCATAGGTTGTGATGCTGATAGAAACAGCAGGAGGACCCATGTAGAGACCACAGGTTGTCTTGCCAACTAGAGCCAGCAGGTGTACCATGTACCGACCACAGGATGTGTTGCTGACAAGAAAAAGGAGGTGGACCAGGTATTGACCACAGTTTGTGGTGCTGACTAGAATCAGCAGGTAGGCCCTTGTACAGACCACAGTTTGTTGTGCTGACTCGAGCCAGCAAATGGACCGTGTACAGACTATGGGTTGTGGTGCTGACTAAAACTAGCAGGTCAACTCTTGTACTGACCACAGGTTGTGGTGGTAACTAGAACCAGCTGGTGGACCATGTACTGAACACAGGTTGTGTTTCTCACTAGAACCAGCAGGAAGAACCATGTAAAGAACAGAGTTTGTGGTGCTGACTAGAACCAGCTGGTTGACCCATGTACAGAACACATGTTGTGGTGTTGACTAGATCCAGCAGGTGGACCCCTGTAGACCACAGGTTGTGGTGCTGACTAGTACCAGCAGTGGGCTCATTTACTGACTACAGGTTGTGGTGCTGACTAGAGCCAGCAGATTGACCCATACACAGGGCACACGTTGTGGTGCTGATTGAACCAGCAGGTGGGCATGGGTACTCACCAGAGGTTGTGGTGTTGACTAGAGACAGCAGGTGGACCCGTTTAGACCACAGGTTGTGATTTGAATAGAGCAGCAGGTGGACCGGGCAATGACAACCGAAGGTGGTGCTGACTATAACTAGCAGGTCTACCATGTACAGAGCACAGGTCGTGTTGCTTACTAGAACCAGCAGGTGGACCCATGTACCGAGCAGAGGTTGTGGTGCTGACTAGAACCAGTAGGTGTACCATGTACGGAGTACAGGTTGTGGTGCTGACTAGAACCAGGAGGTGGACCCATGTACAGACCAGAGATTTGGTTGCTGACTAGAACCAGTAGTTGTATCCATGTACACCACAGGTTGTTGTGCTGACTAGAGCCAGCAGGTAGAACCTTGTACTGACCACAGGATACAGTGTTGTCTAGAACCAGTAGGTGGACCATGTACTGACCAAAGTCTGTGCTGCTGACTAGAAACAGCAGGTGGACCCATGTTCTGACAATAGGTTGTGGAGCAGACTGGAGCCACAAGTTGACCCGTGTACAGAGCACAGGTTGTGGAGCTGATAGAACCAGCAGGTGGATACGTGTTCTGAGCAGTTTCTGGTGTTGACTAGAGCCAGCAGGTGCACCCCTGTAGACCAGATGTTGTGGTGCTTTCTAGAACCAGCAGGTGGGCCCATCTACAGACTTCAGTTTGTGCTGCTGACTAGAACCAATAGGTAGACCTGTGTACTGACCACAGGTTGTGCTGCTGACTAGATCCTGCAGGTGGGCTGTGAACAGACCACAGGTTGTGGTGTTGACTATGACAAGCAGGTGGACCCATGTCCTGTCCACAGATTGTGGTGGTGAGTAGAACTAGTAGGTGAACCTTGTATTGACCATAGGCTGTGGTGCTGAGTAGAATCAGCAGGTTGACCCATACACAGAGCACAGTTTGTGGTACTGATTGAACCAACAGGTGGGGATGGGTACTCACCAGAGATTGTGCTGTTGACTAGAGCCAGGAGGTGGACCTGTGTGGACCACAGATTGTGGTGCTGAATAGACCCAGCAGGTGGACTGTGCTCTGACAACAGGGTTTGGTGCTGAAAGACCCAGCAGGTGGATCCATGTACTGACCACAGTTTGTGAGTTTGACTTGAGACAGCAGGTGGATCGTGAACAGACCACTGGTTGTGATGCTTACTAGAACCAGCAGTTGGACCTATCTACAGAGCACAGGTTATAGTGCTCAATAGAACCAGTAGGTGGACCATCTACTGATCCTAGGTTGTGGTGCTGACTAGAGCAATCAGGTGGATCATGTACAGAGAACAGTTTGTGATGCTGGCCAAACCCTGCAGGTGGACCCGTGAAGAGACCACAGGTTGTGGTACTGTCTAGAGTCAGCAGGTGGACCATGTACAGACCACAGGTTGTACTGACTAGAACTAGCAGGTGTAACATGTACAGAGCACAGGTTGTCATTCTCAATAGAACCATCAGTTGGACCCATGTACTGAGCAGAGTTTGTGGTGTTGGCTAGAACCAGTGGGTATATCATGTACAGTGTACAGGTTGTGGTGCTGACTAGAACCAGGAGCTGGACCCATGTACAGGCCAGAGATTTTGGTGCTGACTAGAACCAGCAGTTGTACCCATGTACATCACAGGTTGTTGTGCTGACTAGAGCCAAGAGAGGGACCCTTGTACTGACCACAGGATGTGGTGTTGTCTAGAACCAGTAGGTGGATGATGTACTGACCACAGACTGTACTGCTGACTAGAAATAGCAGGTGGACCCATACTCTGACAACAGGTTAGGGTGCAGAATAGAGCTAGCAGGTTGACCCATGAACAGAGCACAGTTTGGTGCTGATAGAACCAGCAGGTGGATATGTGTACTGAGCACAGTTTGTGGTCTTGACCAGAGCCAGCAGGTGCACCCCTGTCAACCACAGGTTGTGGTGCTGACTATAACCAGCAGGTGCATCCATGTTCAGATCAGTTTGTGCTGTTGACTAGAACCAGCAGGTGGACCGTGTACAGACCACGGGTTGTGGCGTTGACTAGAACCAGTAGGTGGACCTTATATTGACCATAGGCTGTGGTGCTGAGTAGAATAAGCAGGTGGACCCGTGTACAGACCACAGGTTGTGGTGCTGACCAGAGCCAGCAGGTGGACCACATACTGACCACAGGTTTTGGTCTGACTAGACCCAGCAGGTGGATCCATGTACTGACCACAGGTTGTGAGTTTGACTTGAGACAGCAGGTGGACCATATACAGACCACAGATTGTGGTGCTTACTAGAACCAGCAGGTGGAACTTTGTACAGAGCCGAGTTTGTGGTGCTGACTAGAACAAGTAGGTGGACCCATGCAGACAAGAGGTTGTGGTGTTGATAGAGCCAGCAGGTGGGCCTGTGTTCAGACCAGAGTGTGCTCCTGACTAGAGTCAGCAAGTAGACCATGTACAAACCCCAAGTTGTAGTGGTGACTAGATACAGCCAGTGCCCATGTACTGACCACAGGTTATGGAGCTTACTAGAGCCAGCAGGTGGTCTGTGTACTGACCACAGGTTGTGGTGCTGTCTAGTCCCAGCAGGTGAATCTGTTTTCTGAACACAGGTTGTTGTGATGCTTAGAGCCAGCAGGGTGACCCATGTATGGGGCACAGATTTTGGTGCTGACTAGAACCATTAGGTGGAATATATACTGACCATGGTTGTGGTGCTGACTAGAGTAAGCAGGTGGACCGTGTACCCCACAGGTTGTGGTGCTTACTAGACCCAACACATGGACCCATATATAGAACAAAGGTTCTGGTGCTGACTAGAACCAGCAGGTGGACCTTGCACAGACCACAGGTTGTGATGATGAAGAGAACCAGCAGGTGTATCATATACAGAGCACAGGATGTAGTTCTCACTAGAACCAGTAGGTGTACATGTACAGACTACAGGTTGTGGTGCTGAAAAGAACCAGTAGGTTTACCATGTACAGAGTGCATGTGGTGGTGCTGACTAGAACCAGGAGGTGGACCCATGTACAGAGCAGAGGTCTTGGTGCTGACTAGAACCAGTATTTGGACTCATGTAGACCACATGTTGTGCTGAATAGATCCAGCTGGTGGACTCTTGTGCTGACCACAGGTTTTGGTGCTCTCTAGAGCCAGCAGGTGGACCATGTACTGACCACAGGTTGTCATGCTAACTAGAGCCAGTTGATGGACCCGTGTACAGACCACAGGTTGTTGTGCTGGCTAGGGCAAGCATGTAGAAAGTGTACAGATCATAGGTTGTGGTGCTGATAGAGACAGCAGTTGGCACTGTGTACTGACCACAGGATGTGGTGCTGACTAGAACCAATAGGTGGACCATGTACTGACCATATGTTGTGGTGCTGACTAGAACTAGCAGGTGGACCCGTGTACTGACCCAAGTTTGTAGTGCTGACTAGAGCCAGCAGGTGGACAATGTACAGACCACAGGTTGTGGTGATGACTGGATCCAGCAGCTGAACAATGTACTGAGCACAGATTGTGGTGTTCACTAGATCCAGCAGGTGGAAGCATGTAAGGAGCAGAGTTTGTGGTGCTGAATACAACCAGTAGTTGAACCCATGTAGACCACAAGTTGTGGTGCTGATAGAGCCTGCAGGTGTCCCCGTGTACTGACCAGAAGGTGCAGTGTTCACTAGAACGAGTATGTCGACCGTGTACTGACTACAGCTTGTGCTACTGATTGGAGCTAGCAGGTGGACCCATGTACACCACACGTTGTGGTGCTGACTAGAATCAGGAGGTGGACCCATGTACAGAGCAGAGGTTTTGGTGCTGAATTCAACCAGTAGTTGGACTCGTGTAGACAACAGGTTGTTGTTCTGAATAGATCTGGCTGGAGGAAACGTGTACTGTCAACAGGTTTTGGTGCTGACTAGGGCCAGCAGGTGGGGCGTGTACTGACCACAGGTTGTCATGCTGACTAGAACCAGCTGGTGGACCCATGTACAGACCAGTTTGTTGTGCTGGCTAGAGCCAGAAGGTGGACTGTGTACAGACCATAGGTTGTGGTGTTGGTAGAGACAGCCGTTGGCCATGTGTAGTGACCCCAGGATGTGGTGCTGACTAGAAACAGCAGCTGGACCATGTACAGACCACAGATTGTGGTACTGACTAGAATCAACAGGTGTACCATGTACAGAGCACAGGGTGTGGTGCTGACTAGAGCCCTACGGGGACTGTGCACAGACCACAGGCTGTGATGCTGATGGAGCCAGCTGGTGGGCCCAAGTACTGACCACAGTTTGTGGTGCTGTCTAGAGCCAGCAGGTGGACTGTGTACTGACCAAAGGCTGTGGTGTTGACTAGAATCAGTAGGTAGACCTTATATTGACCAAAGGCTCTTGTTCTGACTAGAATCAGTAGGCGGACTCATGTACAGACCATAGGTTGTGGCCCTGACTAGAGCTCAAAGGTGGACCATGTACAGACCACTGCTTGTGGTGCTGACTAGAGCCAACATGGGGAGTGTGTACAGTCCACGGGTGGTGGTGCTGGTAGATCAGGCTGGTGGCCCCCTGTACTGGCCACAGGATATGGTGCTGACTAGAACCAATAGGTGGACTGTGTACTGACCACAGTTTGAAATGCTGACTAGAGCCAGCAGGTGGACCTATGTACAGAGCAGAAATTGTCATGCTGAGTAGAAAAAATACATGTAACATGTATTGAGCACAGTTTGTGGTGCAGACTAGAGCAAGCATGTGGAACCATGTACAGAGCAGAGGTTGCTGTGCTGACTGGAACCAGTAGTTGGACCCATGTACACCACAGGTTGTTGTGCCAATTAAAGCCAGCAGATGAACCCCTGTAGTGACCACAGGTTGTGGTGCTATCTAGAGGCAGCAGGTGGATCCATGTACAGAACACAGGTTGTGGTGTCCATAGAACCAGCAGGTGGACCTGTGTACTGAAAACAGGTTGTGGTGTTGACTAGCGTCAGCAGGTAGACCTTGTACAGACCACAGTTTATTGTGCTGACCAGAAACCAATAGGTGAACAATGTACTGAGCACAGATTGTGGTGCTCACTAGAACCAGCAGGTGGACCCATGTACAGGGCAGAATTTTGGTGTGGACTAGAACTAGGAGGTGGACCTGTGTGGACCACAGATTGTGGTGCTGACCAGGGCTAGTATGTAGACCCATGTACTGATCACAGGTTTTGGTGCTATCTAGAACCATCAGGTGGAGCATGTACTGACCACACTTTGTGGTGCTTAATAGAACCAACTGGTGGACCCATGTACAGACCACTGTTTGTGGTGCTGACTAGAGCCAGCATGGGGAATGTGTAGAGTCCATGGGTGGTGGTGCTGGTAGATCAAGCAGGTGGCCCCCTGTACTGACCATAAGATGTGGTGTTGACTAGAACCAGTATGTGGACCGTGTACTGACCACAGTTGAGGTGCTGACTAGAGCCGCAGGTGGACCATGTACAGACCACAGTTTGTGGTGCTGACTAGATCCAGAGGGTGGAGACGTGTGCTGACCAGAGGTTGTGCTGCTGACTAGAGGCAGCAGGTTGGTCCATGTACAGAACACAGGTAGTGGTGTTGATAGAACCAGCAGGTGTACCCGTGTACTGACCACAGTTTGTTGTGTTGGCTCGAGCCAGCTTGTGGACCCGTGTAGACCACAGATTGTTGTGCTGACTAGAGCCAACAGGTGGACATTGTACAGAGAACAGGTTGTGGTGCTGATAGAACAAGCAGGTCAACCCATATACTGAAATCAGGTTGTTGTGTTGACTAGAGCCAGCTTGTGGATCTGTGTAGACCACAGGGTGTGGTGCTAACTAGAGCCAGCAGATGGATGGTATACTGACCACAGGTTGTGAGTGTGATTAGAATGAGCATCTGGACCCATGTACAAAGCACAGGTCATGGTGCTGACTAGAGCCAGCAGTTGGATTGTGAACAGGGCACAGTTATGGTGGTAATTCAAGTCTACAGGTGGACCTGTCTACAGAGCAGAGGTTGTGGTGCAGCCTAGAACCAGTATGTGGACTGTGTACTGGCCGCTGGTTGTGGTGGTTACTAGAGCCAGCAGGTGGACCGTGTACAGACCACAGGTAGTGGTACTTACTAGAAATATCAGTTGGACCTGTGTTCAGACCACAGGTTTTGGTGCTGTCTAGAGCCAGCAGGTGGACCCTTGTACAGGCCATATGTTGTTCTGACTAGTACCAGCAAGTATACAATGTACAGAGCACAGGATGTGGTACTCACAAGAACCAGAAGGTGGACACATGTTCAGAGCAGAGGTTGTGGTGCTGAGTAGAAACAACAGGGGTACCATGTACTGAGCACAGGTTGTGGTGCTGATTAGAGCAAGCATGTGGACCAATGTACAGTGCAGAGGTTGTGGTGCTGACTGGAAACAGTAGTTGGATCCGTGTAGACCACATATTGTTGTCCTGACTAGAGCCAGGAGATGGACCCTTGTAGTGACCACAGTTTGTTGTGCTTTCTAGAGCTAGCAAGTGGACCATGGACTGAGCAGAAATTGTGTTGCTGTCTAAAACCAGCAGGTGGATCCATGTAAGACCACAGGTTGTGGTGCTGACTAGAGCCAGGGGGTAGACGATGTACAGACCACAGGATATGGTGTTGACTAGAACCAGTATGTGAACCATGTACTCAACACAGGTTGTGGTGCTGACTAGAGCTAGCATGGGGAGCATGTTCCATCCACAGGTTATGGTGCTGATAGTACCAGCAGGTGGACCTGTGTACTGACCACAGTTTGTCTTGTAGGCTAGAGCCAGCAGGTGGACCCCTGTAGACCACAGGTTTTGGTGCTGACTAGAGCCAGCAGGTGGACCGTGTACAGACCACAGTTTGTAGTGTTGACTAGAGCAAACAAGTGGACTAAAGTCCAGACCACAGGTTGTGGTGGTGACTAGAACCAGTAAGTGGACCCTTGGAGACCACAGGTTGTGGTGCTGGGTAGAATCAGCAGCTGGACCCGTGTACAGACCAAAGGTTGTGGTGCTGACTAGAGCCAGCAGGTGAACCATTTACTGACCACAGGTTGTGGTGCTTTCTAGACCCAGCAGGTGAATCTATGTACTGATCATAGGTTCTGAATTTGACTTGAGACAACAGGTGTACCATATTCAGACCACAGGTTGGGGTGCTGAATAGAACTTTCAGATGTACCATGTACAGACCACAGGTTGTGGTACTGACTAGAACCAGCAGGTGTACCATGTACAGAGCACAGTATGTGTTTCTCAATAGAATCAGCAGGTGGAACCATGTACAGAGCAGAAGTTGTGCAGACTAGAACCAGTAGGTGGACATGTGTAGACCACAGGTTGTGGTGCTGACTAGATCTAGCAGGTGGACCCCGTACTGACAACAGGTTTTGGTGTTGTCTAGATCTAGCAACTGACTGTGTATTGACCACAGGTTGTGGTGCTTACTAGAACAGCAGGTGGACCCATTTACAGAGCACAAGTTGTGGTTCTTACTAAAGGATACAGGTGGACTGTGTACAGACCACAGGTTGTGCTGCTGACTAGCACCTGCAGGTGGACCTGTATACAGATCACAGGTTGTGGTGCTGACTAGAACCAGGAGCTGGACCCATATAAAGAGCTCAGGTTGTGGTGCTGACAGGAGCCAGCAGGTGGACCATGTACAGACTAAAGGTTGTGGTGGTGACTAGTACCAACAGGTGGACAATGTACAGAACACAGGTTGTGGTACTCACTAGAGCCAGCAGGTGGAACTATGTACAGGGCAGAGTTTGTGGTGCTGACTAGAATCAGAAGATGGACCCGTGTAGACAAGAGGTTGTGGTGCTGACTATAAACAGCTGGGGGGCCCGTGTATAGCCACAGATTGTGCTGCTGACTAGAGTCAGCAAATGGGCAGTGTACAGACCCTAGGTTGTGGTGGTGACTAGACACAGCCGGTGGGCCTGTCTACTGGCCACAGGTTGTGGTGCCGACTAGAGCCAGGAAGACCCGTGTACAGAGCACAGGACGTGGTGCTCACTAGGACCAGCAGGTGGACACATGTTAAGAGCAGTGGTTGTGGTGCTGAGTAGAACCAACAGGGGTACCATATATTGAGCACAGTTTGTGGTGCTAAATAGAGCAAGTATGTGGACCAATGTACAGCACAGAGGTTGTGGTGCTGACTGGAAGCAGTAGTTGGACCCGTGTAGACCACAGGTTGTTGTGCTGACTAGTCAGTAGGTGGACCCTTGTAGTGACCAATGTTGTGGTGCTGTTTAGAGCTAGCAAGTGGGCCATGTACTTACCAGAGGTTGTGGTGCTGACTAGAACTGGCGGGTGGACCCGTGTACAGACCTCAGTTTGTGGTGCTGACTAGAACCAGCAGGTAGACCATGTACAGACCACAGGTTAGGGTGCTGACTAGAACCAGTAGGTGAACCATGTACTGAACACAGGTTGTGGTGCTCACTAGAACCAGCAGGTGGACCCATGTACAGAGCAGACTTGTGGTATGGACTAGAACCAGTAGGTTGATCCTGGAGACCACAGGTTGTGGTGCTGACTAGAGCCAGCAGGTGTCCTGTGTACTGACCACGGGTTTGTGCTAACTAAAGCCAGCAGGTGGACCATGTACTGATTAAATGTTGTGGTGCTAACTAGACCCAGTAGGAGGACCATGTACTGACTACAGTTTGTGGCGCTGACTAAAACTGGCAGGTGGATCAATGTACAGTCCACAGGTTGTGGTGCTGACTAGAGCCAGCAGGTGAACCAGTGTATAGAGCACAGGTTGTGGTGCTGATAGAACAAGTATATGGAACCATGTATGACCACAGGTTGTGTTGCTGCCTAGAGCCAGCAGGTGGACCGATATGCTGACCACAGGTTGTGGTGCTGATAGAATGAGCAGATGGACCCATGTCCTGACCACTGGCTTTGGTGCTGACTAGAGCAGGCCATTGGACCAATGTAGACCCCAGGATGTGCTGCACACTACAGCCAGTAGTACTGACCACAGGTTGTGCTGAGTAGAACCAACAGGTGGACACGTGTACAGACCACAGGTTGTGTTGCTGACTAGAGCCAGCCAGTGGACCCATGTAAAGACCACAGGTTGAGATGCTGACTAGAACCTCTAGGTGGACCTTGTACTGACCACAGTGTGTGGTGCTGACTAGAGCAGGTGGGTGGAGCTTTGTAGACCACAGGTTGTGGTGAAGACTGGAAACAGCAGGTGGACCATGTACAGACCACAAATTGTAGTGCTGGCAAGAACCAGTAGTCGGACTGTGTAATGACCACAGGTTTTGGTGGTGACTAGAGCAAGGAAGTGGAACCATGGACTGACCCTAGGCTTTTGCTGACTAGAGACAGCAGGTGTACCTGTGTACAGACCAAAGGTTGTGGTGCTGACTAGAGCCATCAGGTGGCCCTGTGTACAGACCACAGGCTGGACTTATGACTAGAGCGAGCAGGGAGACCCATGAACAGACCACTGTTTTGGTGCTGACTAGAACCAGCAGGTGGAACCATATACAGACCACAGGTTGTGGTGCTCACTATAACCAGTAGGTGGACTGGGTACTGACCACAATTTGTGGTGCTGATTAGAGGCAGCAGGTGGGCCCATGTACAGACCAGAAACTGTTGTGCAAACTAGAGTAAGCAGTTGGACTGTTGTACAGACCACAGATTGTGGTGCTGACTAGAACCAGCAGGAGGACCCGTGTACAGAGCAGTGGATGTGGTGTAGATAGAACCAGTAGGTGTACCCATGTACAGATGACAGGTTATGGTGCTGTCTAGAACCAGTCAGTGGACCGTGTACTGACCACAGGGTGTGGTTCCGACTAGAGCCAGCAAGTGACCTGTGTACTGACCACGGGTGTGTTGCTGACTAAACCCAGCAGGCAGACCGTGTACTGACCACAGGTTGTGGTGCTAACTAGAACTAGCAGGTGGATCCATGTACTGTCCACAGGTTGTGATGCTGACTAGAGTCAGCAGATGGATCATGTACAGAGCACAGGTTGTGGTGCTCATTAGAACCAGCCGGTTGACCCGTGTATTGACAACAGGTTGTGGTGCTGACTAGTGCCAGCCAGTGAAATGGTGTACAGAGAACAAGTTGTGGTGCTGACAAAACCAGTAGGAGGACCTGTGTACTGACCACAGGTTATAGTGTTGCCTAGAGTCAGCAGGTGGACCCGTGTACAGAGCACAGGTTGTGGTGTGACAGAAACCAGTAACAGGACCGTGTACTGGCCACAGGCTGTTGGGCTGGCTAGATCCAACAGGTGGACATATGTAGAACACAAGTTGTGGTGGTGATAGAGCCAGCAGGGGGCCTATGTACTGACTACAGGTTGTGAGGCTGACTTGAACTAGCATGTGGACCATATAAAGACCACAGGTGGTGGTCCTGACAAAAACCCACAGGTGGACCCGTGTACATAGCACAGGTTGTGGTGCTGACTAGAGCAGGCAGGTGGATATATGTACAGAGCAGACATTTTAGTGCTGACTGGAATGAGTAAGTGGACCCATGTATAGAGCAGAATTTGTGCTGACTACAGTCAGGAGGTGGAAATGTGTACAGACCACAAGTATTGGTGCTGACTAGAAGGAGCAGCTGGACCATGAAAGACCATAGGATATGGTATTGCCTAGAATCAGCAGGTGGACCTGTGTTCAGAGCACAGGTTGTCATGCTGACTAGAGCCAGCAGGTGGACTGTGTACAGGCCACAGATTGTGGTGCTGGCTAGAGTGAGTAGGTGGACCCATGTAAAGACCACAGGTGGTGATGCTGACTAGAAGCAGTAGGTGGACAGTGTACTGACCACAGGTTGTGGTGCTGATGTGAAACAGCAGGTGGACCCGTGTACAGACCACAAGTTGTGTTGCTGACAAGAGCCAGCAGTGAGTCTGTTTACAGACCGCAGCTTGTGGTGCTGACTTGAACCAACAGATTTGCCATATACACAGCACAGGTTGTGATGCTGACTGGAGGCTGCAGGAGAACCATGTATAGACCACAGGTTGTGCTGCTGACTAGAGCCAGCAGGAGAACTCATGTTCACCATAGTTTTAGTGCTGAATACAGCCAGCAGGTGGACCATGTACTTACCACAGGTGTTGATAGAGCCAGCAGTTGGATCTGTATACTGACCACAGGTTGTGAGTCTGACTAAAGACAGCAAGTGGACCATGTACAGGCCACAGGTTGTGGTGGTGACTAGAACCAGCAGGTGGACCCATGTAGAGTGCCCATGTTATGGTGCTGACCAGAGCCAGCAGGTGGACCTATTACAGAGCACAATTTGTGGTGCTGATAGAACCAGCAGGTGGACCCATGCCCAGAGCAGACATTGTGGTACTGACTAGAACCAGTAGGTGGACCCATGTACACAGCAGAAGTTGCAATGCTGACTAGAGCCAGCAGGTGGAACCGTGTACAGACCACATGTTGTGGTGCTTACTAAGCCATCAGGTGGACCATGTACTGACCACTGGTTTTGGTGCAGACTAGAACCAGCAGGTGGAACATGTACACAGCACAGGTTGTGGTGCTGACTGAGCCAACAGGTGAACCCTTGTACAGACCACAGATTGTGGTACTGACTAGAGCCAGTAGGTGGATCTTTTTTACCACAGCCTGTGGTGCTGACTAGAGCCAGCAGGTGGACCCATGTACAGACCACAGATTGTAGTGCTGACTAGAACCAGCAGGGGTGCCATGTACAGTGCACATCTTCTAGTGCTCAACAGAACCAGCAGGTGGACCCAGGTACACAGCAGAGTTTGTGGTGCTGTCCAAAACAAGTAGGTGGACCAGTGTAAAACACAGGTTGTTGTGCTGACTAGAGCCAGAAGGTGGACCTGTGTAGAGAACACAGGTTGTGGTGCTGACTAAAAACAGCAGGTGGACACTGTACTGGCCACAGGCTGTGGAGCTGCCTAGATCCAGCAGATGGACACATGTAGAACACAAGTTGTGGTGGTGATAGAGCCAGCAGGGGTACCCATGTACTGACTACAGGTTGTGAGGCTGACTTGAGCCAGCATGTGTAGAGTTTAAAGACCACAGGTGGTGGTGCTTACAAGAACCAGTAGGTGGACCTGTGTACAGAGCACAGGTTGTGGTGCTGAGTAGAACCAGCAGGTGGACACATGTACAGAGCACAGGTTGTCATGCTAACTAGAGACAGCAGGTGGACCATGTACAGAGCACAGGTTGTGGTGCTGAGTAGAACCAGCAGGTGGACACATGTACAGAGCACAGGTTGTCATGCTAACTAGAGACAGCAGGTGTACCGTGTACAGACTACAGGTTGTTGTGCTGACTAGAGCCAGTAGGTGGACCCATGTAAAGACCACAGGTGGTGGTGCTGACTAGAACAAGCAGGTGGACCTGTATACAGAGCACAGGTTGAGGAGCTGAGTAGAACCAGCAGGTAGTCCCATGTACAGAGCACAGGTTGAGGTGCTGATGAGAAACAGCAGGTGGTCCCATGTACTGATCAGAGATTTTGGTCCTGACTAAAACACGTAGGTGACCACAGGTTGTGGTGCTGACTAGAGCCAGCATTAGGACTGTTTACAGACCTGAGGCTATTGTGCTGATTAGGGCCAGCAGATGGACACAGGTACTGAGCACAGGTTGTGGTGCTGACTAGATTCAGCAGGTGGACCATGTACAGACCACAAGTTGTGTGGCTAAATAGAACCAGCAGGTGGTCCTGTGTGCTGACCACAGGTTGTGGTGCAGACTAGAGCCAGCAGGTAGACCCTTGTACTAACCACAAGTTTTGGGGCTGATAGAACCAGCAGGTGGACCTGTGTACTGACCACATATTGTCATGCTGACTAGAACCAGTAGGTGGATTGTGTACTGACCACAAGTTGTGATGCTGAGTAGAACCAGCAGGTGAACTATGTACACAGCACAGGTTGTGGTGCTGATTAGGTCCAAAAGGTGGGCCTGTGTACTGACCACAGTTTGTGGTGCTGACTAGTACCAATAGGTGGACTGTGTATTGACAACAGGCTGTGGTACAGACTAGAAGCAGTAGGTGGACCCTTGTACAGACCAAGGGTTGTGTGCTGACTAGAACCAGCAGGTGGACCGTGTACAGACCACAGGTTATAGTGGTGACTAGAACCAGTAGGTGGACATGTATAGGCCACAGGTTGTGGGGCTGACCAGAACCAGCAAGTGGGCCTGTTTACAGACCACAGTTTGTGGTGCTGACTAGAGCCAACAGTTGGATGGTGTACAGACAACAGTTTGTGGTGCTGACTAGAGCCAACAGTTGGATGGTGTACTGACCACAGGTCATGGTGCTGACTAGAGCCATCAGGTGGACCATGTACCAATCACAGGTTGTGATGCTGACCACAGGTAGCAGCTGGATCCCTGTACAGAACTGATATTGGGGGTGACTTGAACCAGTAGGTACACCCGTGTACTGACCACAGGCCATGGTGCTGACTAGAGCCATCAGGTGGACCATGTACTAACCACAGGTTGTGGTGCTGACTAGAACCAGCAGGGGACCATGTACAGACTAAAGGTTGTGGTGTTGACTAGAACCAGCATGTGGACCTGTGTACTGACCACAGGATGTGGTGCTCACTAGAACCAGTAGGTGGACCATGTACTAACCAGAGATTGTGGTGCTGGCATGAAACAGCAGGTGGACCCATGTACAGACCACTGGTTGTGGTCCTGACTACAGCCAGCTGGTGGACCCATGTACTGACCATTGGTTGTGGTTGTCCTAGAACCAGTAGGTGGACCTTGTATTGAACACAGGCTGTCGTGCAGACTAGAATCAACAGGTGGACCTGTGTACAACCACAGGATGTGGTGCCGACTAGAGCCAGCAGGTGGACTGTGTACAGAGCACAGGGTGTGGTGCTCAATGGAATCAACAGGTGGAAACATGTACAGAGAGAGGTTGTGATGCAAACTAGAACCAGAGGGTGGATCCGTGTAGACCACAGGTTGTGGTGCTAACTACATCAAGCAGGTGGACCCGTGTACTGACCACTGTTTTGGTGTCTAGAGCCAGCAGGTGGACTGTGTATTGACCACAGGTTGTAGTGCTTACTATTACCAGCTGGTGGATCCATTTACAGAGCACAGGTTGTGGTGCTGACTGAAGGATGCAGGTGGACCATGTACAGACCACAGGTTCTGGTGCTGACTAGAAGCAGCAGGTGGACCCACATAAAGAACACAAGTTATGGTGCTGACTAGAGCCAGTGGGTGGACCGTGCACCGAACACTGGTTTTGGTGGTGACTAGAAGCAATAGGTGGACAACGTACAGAGCACAGGTTGCGGTGGTCACTAGAACCAGCAGGTGGAACTATGTATAAAGCAGAGTTTGTTGGGCTGACTAGAACCTGTAAGTGGACACTTGTAGATGAGAGGTTGTGGTGCTGACTATAGCTAGCAGGTGGGCCAGTGTACAGACCACAGTTTGTGCTGCTGACTAGAGAGAGCAAGTGGACTGTGTATAGACCACTGGCTTTGGTGCTGATAGAACCAGCAGGTGGATCCGTGTACTGACTACAGGATGTGGTGTTGACTAGAACAAGTAGAACTTGTACTGACCACAGGTTGTGGTGCTGACAAGAATCAGCAGGGGGGCCCCTGTACAGACTATAGTTTGTGCCACTGAATTGAACCAGCAGGTGGTCACATGTACTGACCACAGGTTTTGGTGCTGTCTAGAGCCAGCAGGTGGACCCATGTACAGAGCACAGTGTGTGATGCTCACTAGAACCAGGAGGTGGACATATGTTCAGAACACAGGTTGCGGTGCTGAGTAGAACCAACAGGGGTACCATGAATTGAGCACAGGTTCTGGTGCTGATTAGAGCAAGCATGCGGACCAATGTACAGCAGAGACTTTGTGGTGCTGACTGAAACCAGTAGTTGGATCCATGTAGACCACAGGTTTTTATGCTGACTAGAGTCAGCAGGTGGGCCCTTGTAGTGACCAAGGTTGTGATGCTGTCTAGAGCTAGCAAGTGGACCATGTACTGACCAGAGGTTGTGGTGCTGACTAGAACCAGCAAGTGGACCCATGTACAGACCACAGGCTGTGGTACTGACTAGAACCAGCAGGTGGACCATGTACAGACCACAGGTTGTGGTACTGACTAGAACCAGCTGGTGTACCATGTACAGAGCACAGGGTGTGGTGCTCAATAGAACCAGCAGGTGGAGCCATGTACAGAGCAGAGGTTGTGCAGACTAGAACCAATAGGAGGACCCATATAGACCACAGGTTGTGGTGCTGACTAGATCCAGCAGGTGGACCCATGTAGTGACCACAGGTTTTGGTGTCATCTAGAGCCAGCAGCTGGACTGTGTATTGATCACAGCTTGTGGTGCTTACTAGACCAGCAGGTGGACCCATTTACAGAGCACAGGTTGTGGTGCTGACTAAAGGATACAGGTGGACTGTGTACAGACCACAGGTTGTGCTGCTGACTAGCGCCTGCAGGCGGACCTGTATACAGATAACAGGTTGTTGTGCTGACTAGAACCAGAGGTGAACCCATGTAAAGAGCACACTTTGTGGTGCTGACTAGAGCCAGCAGGTAGACTGTGTACAGAACACAGGTTGTGGTGCTCACTAGAACCAGCAGGTGGAACTCTGTATAGAGCAGAGTTTGTGGTGCTGACTAGAACCAGAAGATGGACCCATGTAGACAAGAGGTTGTGGTGCTGACTATAGGCAGCAGGTGGGCCCATGTACAGCCCACAGTTTGTGGTGCTGACTAGAGCCAACAGGTGGACTGTGTACAGACCACAGTTTGTGGTGCTGATTAGATCTGGCTGGAGGACACATGTACTGACCACAGGTTGAGGTGCAAACTAGAGCCAGAAGGTTGATCCATGTACACAGCACAGGTTGTGGTGCTGAAAGATGCAGCAGGTGTATTGACCACAGGTTGTGAGTTTGACTAGAGACAGTAGGGTTAGGTTTAGGTTTAGGGTTAGGGTTAGGGTTTAGGGTTTGTGGTTTAGTGTTACGTTTAGGGTTAGGGTTAGGGTTAGTGTTAGGGTTCCTGGCCAGGAAAGCCACGGTGAAGCTCCCCATGGCCATGGAGCCCAGGAATCCCAAGACACAGTAGAAGGCTTTGACTGAGCCCTCTTTGCATGTGAGGAGGACATATCCAGGCTCTGTGTGTGTCCATGTCATAGAATGGGGGAGAGGTTCCCAGCCAGACTCCAAAGTGTCACTTGGATCAAGGAGCGTATGGGAATGATGGAATCGGGAGCCCCTGACAACAACCACTGCTTCACCCTCCTCCCTGGAGCAGTGGCCCAGAAATCCAGGACCACAGTCTTGGTTTTGGCCAGAACAGTGGACATGGCTACAGTGAACACGACTCCAAATGTGGTTTGCTGGAGGGCACAGATGGCTGTGTTCGGGCAGCCAGTGAAGAGTAAGGAGCAGAGGAAGCACAGTGCAAGGGAGATGGGAAAGACGTAGCTGAGAGTCCTGTTTTTGGCCTTGACTATGGGATGTCTCAGTGCTTCACGAAGACCCCGAGGACCACAGCTGTGAGAGCAGAGAAGGACAGAGCTGTGCTGGCCAGAGCCATCCACAAAGTGTCCTCAAAAGTCAAGAAGATCATGGCCTTTGGGAGGCAGCGCTGTCTCTTACTGTTTGGGTATTAATCATCTGTACACGTCACACTGCTTTGCATCTGAGCAGGAAAGCAGAGACATATTATCTCAGGGTCAGTAAATCTTAGAAATCCCCAGAATCAAAATGCAGTCACGTTGGACAGGTCGGACATACTGCTCCACTGAGGGAAAGCTACAGGTAGCTCTCTCATTCATAACCTCAGGTTTACACTGCTACTTCCTTAGGATTTTACGGACAAAATTGATAGTTCCTCATATCCTCTTCAGTATACAAGGGAGGTATTTATTTTGTTGTTTCTCATAAGGTATTGTTAGCCTTGCAATTTTCCTGGTCATGTCTTAGATGGACAGGCTTACCCTGCATTCTGAAGTTAAATGTTTTTGGAAAATGTGTCCCAAGTATTTGATCATATGCTGGAATTGTTGGTTTTTTTAAGGTGAAATAATGGTGTATGTTTTTATAGGGAACTGCCCTCATTTTTAAAGAGGTATATACTGCAGTATTTAGAAGTAAAATATTCTGATGCCTCTAGTTTTCAGGATTTTACAATATAAAAAGATGAAGCAAATATAGCAAAATGTTAACAATGGTTAAGTCTAGGTGATATGCATATTTGTACTCATTATGCCATTCTCTTTATTACACTTGGAAAATGTTCATAAAGGAGAAAGGAGATCTCTGCCTATGACTAATTCTCCTGTTGAAAATAATTTATATTTTTTTTACATGTTTTATCTGTACATCCAGTGGAATATGTACTCACTTTTTATATCTCCTATTTAAGTTGAAACAACATAAACCTCTGAAAACAAGACTATTTTGGTAATGTTATCGATAATAATCTGACATCAGTTTCTCCTCATTAATAGTGGCAGTGATGTCCTTGTCCTGTCACATCTCTGAACAGTGTCACTGGTAGGGATTTTCTGGTGGCCTCACCCTTCTATGGAGCTTTGGGGCCAATTCTGTGGTCTGGTTTGGGCATTGCTCCTGAATGCTTTTGAAGCCTCAAGCCTGCTCACCTGGCCCTCCTAACAATTA
>JAQZBX010042287.1:0-22067 GCA_029593785.1 Cabassous unicinctus | reverse complement strand
ACATTCTTTGACTTTATATTTTAAATGTATTCAAAATAGCCTACCTTCTGCAAATGTAACTGTCACAGTCTCTCTGAGAATATTCCCACTATCTGTAGTCCACTGAAGCTGAAATAGGAACCTTTATTTCAGTAAAAATAATAAAATGTTTATATTGAAAAAAAAAACATTAAAACATATCAATGCAACTATAATTTTATTCAGTCATAGTATAATTGTGATTTATTCTGTAATTACTATCTTCACTTGTTCACATTCTCAAAGGACAAATATATCTCACTAAATAAATTCATTTGGTCCCTGAGTTCAGATAGCAAGAATATGGTTAGCAGTTCAAATGGTAAGGACAACTTAATCAAAACTATTTTAGTTCCTGAATTTAGGATAATGAATAATTAATTTGGATAGCAAGGAATAGTTGCTCTAGCAAAAAAACAAAAGGAAATCTATTTAGTTACTGAGTTTGTATACTAAAAGATTAGAGAGCAAAGAATATTGTTACGTAGATTTTAATGCCAAATCACTACCAGAATTTTAATTAGTACTTTTGGGGTAATTATAGTAGTCTTCAGAATAGGCAGAATTTTCACAGAAATGACTAATATTCAGGAGGAAACTACAGTATCACAGTATGAGGTAAAATTGATATCCATAGGAAACATATGGAACCAAAATCATCACTTTATATATTTGAGTCTTAACTATTCTATTTAATCTTGCTTGTCTATTTTAAAGGGGAGAGATATACATAGTATGTACTCAATAAATGTCTATTAAATAAATAATTTTTATAGAGATAAAACATGTTCACTTTAAAGTGAAGATTAGTATTTTTTTTAGAATCAGAGTTGGAAATTGACTGATTTTTCTTGCGAGAGTAGTAAGATAATTTAGTCAAATCATCATCTGAAAGATAATAGATTTTACATTTCAAGAAAGACATGTCACTTTTTTTCTCATATTAGAGTTATTTGATATGGCATAATATAAGCCATCACTGTTAGGACAAATATTAAGAAAAGTTGAGAAAGATTCTGTAATAAAACAAACTACAGCTGCTAACATACCGTTGCTGGAATAATCTCCGAGTTATATACCGTATCCCCATTTCTCAAGGATTTCTGTACCTCATGAATGTGATTTTTTATATCATTTACAGTTGGAAAAAAAGATAAATTATGTCTTTCAGGTACTTCATCAGGTTTGAACAGTTCCCTTTCCACAAATTTTCTGTAGAAAATATAGAATAGAATAAAAATATAAATCATCTAGCAATATGCTTTTATTAACGCTTTTATTGTAGTAACATATATAACAGAAAATTTACCATTTTAAGTGAACAATTCAGTGGCATTAATTACAGTTACACTGTTGTGCCACTATCAGTACTTTCCATTACCAAAACATGTTCAATAACCAAAACAGAAATGCTGTACCCATTAAACAATAACTCCCCATTCCCCCCACCCGATCCCTGGTAATGTGTAATCTAGCTTCTGTCTCTACGAATTTAGCAATATACTTTTAGATAAAAAGAGAGAAAGATTCTCTTTTAGCACAAACTTCTGTAAACTATGGTTTACAATTCTGTAATTTATATTTTTCTACTTATTAAAGAAGCAGAATAATTTTATTGATTTAAAACTTGTATATCTTAGAGTAAGCTTTGACATTGTTATGAATTTAATTGAAAGGAACTATTATTTTCAATTTATTTTTTTAAAAAGGTTTATTTATTTCTCCCCTACCACCCTCGTTTTGTGCTCGCTGTCTGCTCTCTGTGTGTTCTTCTGTGTCTGCTTGTCTTCTCTTTAGGCAGCACTGGGAACCCATCCTGGGATCTTCTGGAGTGGAGAGAGGCTGCTCAATCTCTTGCGCCACCTCAGCTCCCTGGTCTACTGTTTCTCTTGTTGTCTCTCTTCTGTGTCTCTTTTTGTTGCGTCATCTTGCTGCGTCAGCTTTCTGCGTGGGCCAACACTCCGTGCAGGCCAGCAATCCTGTGTGAGCCAGCTTTCCTGCACAGGCTAGCACTCCGCGTGGGTCAGCACTCTGTGTGGGCCAGCACTTCCCTTGGGCCAGCTCTCTGCTCGAGCCAGCTTGCCATGCTGGCCAGCTTGCTTTTCACCAGGAGGCCCCAGGAATCGAAACCTGGACCTCTTATATGGTAGACTGGAGCCCAAGTGCTTGAGCCACATCTGCTTCCCAATTTAATTTTTTAATGCTTATTGTGTCAGGCACTGTACTGATCACTTTATACCAATTATCTCCTTTAATCCTTACTATAATCCTGTGAGACAGGTACAATTATCATTCCCATTTTACAGATGAGGGAACTGCTGACTACAGAACCTAAATATTTGCCCCAAGTCATATACCTACCTAATAAGTAAGAGAGCTTGGACCTATTAACAGGTTATATGCATAAAAATCATGTAATACTGCTTCTATAAAAGCACCAATTAATATTATATGAAATATGATATGCTCAAATTTTGTAAGTAGAGAAAAGATAGAGATAGAAGGCAGCATTGCTACATAATTGTATACAAATAAAGGAAATTATAAAGGTCAACATAAATATGCTTTTTTTTTTTTTTTTTTAAAAGATTTATTTATTTATATATTATCCCGCCCTTGCTGCTTGTGTTTTACTGTGTCCATTCGCTGTGTGTTTCTTCCGTGTCTGCTTATCTCCCCCTTGCTGTGAGGTCCTGCTGCATCAGCCCAACAAGCAGCGCGGGCTGGCCTGCTCTCACAAGCGAACCCGGGGCCTCCCGCATGGTAAACGGGGGCTCTATCAATTGGGCCACACCCGCTTCCTGCTGTGAGGTCTTGCTGCATCAGCCCACCACGCCGCGCAGCTGGCCTTGCTCTCACAAGGAGGCCCCGGGAAGCGAACCCGGGGCCTCCCATATGGTAAACGGGAGCTCTATCCATTGAGCCACACCCGCTTCCCCATAAATATGCTTTTTACATCAAATCAGAGAGCTTTATTATACCTCTGTTCTTAACATTAAAGTTTTAGGTAACAGTGGATGGTTTTACCAGATTTTGGCTTAGTTCTAACAATACCCCAACAAGAATAAATAAAAAATATTTAAGAAAGCTTGCAAACAGAAAAGTCATGTATTAATTAAGAAATAGTTCTTAGAAAGTACTCATATTGTTGTTCAGGTTAGACTACATAATAACCAGTAGGAACAAGGTCAGTTAAAATACCAGAAATCAAGGTGTGGAACACGGGCTGTAGAGTTACACCTACAGCCCGTGTATTTACTCTGACTCTTAAGCCAGTTATTTAATCACTTTGAGTTTCCATTTTCTCATCTGTAGAACAGGGATAAAGATCCCAACTTCAAAGAGCTCTTCTAGGATTAAATTAGATCATCTATATAAAGCACTTAACACAATACCTGGCACACACATAACAATAATAATTTATTACATACTATCAATAAATTAGACCAGAGTGCTAAAAATCAAATTTCATTAAACAAAAAACTTCCAGATTCTTTTGTTGTACTAAAGTTTAATTGCATTTCAATACATTGAAATAAGCAATCCCTCCTAGGTTCTAAAAATCTTTGGTTCTACAAAGATATTTTTCTGTAAATGTATTTGTTATATAGTTCAATCTATATGTCATTTAGATCTACTCCAATTTACTAAACTTGAAAATGGGAATGTCTCAAGCGAGTAATTAGGATCACCATAAGCCATATTATATTACAGCCTGCCAAGCATCTGTTAGAAAATAGTTCACATAAATAGGATTATTTTTAAGAATTAATAAACTCTATTCCTATCTACATTCATAGCAGATATCCAGAAAATGTCTATAATGTTGTATATTATTTAACCAATCAACAAAAGTATAAAAGAACAATTTGTTTCTACTCTACCTTAGCTGTTTCCTTACTGCATACACTTGCTCTATTCCCTGTGATACTAATTCTTGAATCTTATGTGCTACTTGAGGATGCAGACGTGAGGGTAATGCACAATTCTCATCTCTAACTGCATTTTCCTCTTCTTCAAGAGAAGACATAGGAAAAGGGGAAGGTGAAGAAGGCAAGCAGGGAGTCTCCAATTCATGATATTGATGAGCCTGCTGTGTAGGTAGCTGTACATACCACCTGGTAAAAGAAAATAATTAAAGTTTTATTATTAGACAAGGCTAGAATCATAACCAGTTATGTTAATACTCAAGAGAAGGAATAATATTTTAAGAAAAAATATATATGATTATACCATACTGAAAGTTTCAAATGTTCTCTCTTTAACTCTTCTAAGATTGCTTTTATACCCAATTAAATAAAATTCTTTGTAAACCCTTACAGACTTTCATTATGGCCCTAAAATTGAAAAAGGCATGCAAGGATTTACATATATATATATATAAATAGTATTTTAAACTTATTAAGTAAATTTTACCTCAAAATAAAGAGACAATATTGTAAATTGTCTTTTGAATTGTGTATTTTCCCATTTATCTACCATTTTGTCCCAAATCACACTTGTGTTGTACCTGCCATCCTTACAAAGAGTGGAGATAATTCAGAGCCTGTCAAGATTGAGCTATATGGGAGATTCTTCTCTCACAGCAGCTCAATACAATGTTCCCATATATACCTGCCCATTGTTGACAATTTGCATTAGTGTGGTACCTTTGTTACAGTTGATGAAAGAATATTAAAATAGCACCATTGACTATAGTCCAGTAGGTATATTTTTCCCATATACCATCTTCTTATTATTAATACCTTGTATTAGTTCATACATTTGCTAAAATTCATGAAAGAAAATTCTTGTACTTGTACTATTAACCCCAGTCCATTGTCCACAACAGGGTTCACTGTGTTATACAGTCCCATGTTTTATCTTCTAATATCATTCTAGTAACATACACGACTCAAAACTTCCCCTTTCAACCACATTCACATACATTATTCAGCACTATTAATTACACTCACAATAATGTGCTACCATCACCAACATCCATTTCCAAACCTTTATAATCAACTAATAGAAATTCTGTATAAATTAAGGATCAGCTCCCCATTCTCTACTCCAATCTATCCCCTGGTAACCTATATCCTAGATTCTAACTCTATGAGTTTGCTTATTATAATTAGTTCATATCAGTGAGATCATACAATTGTTTGTCCTTTTGTGTCTGGTTTATTTCACTTAGCACAATGCCTTCGAGGTTCATCCATGTTGTTGCATACATCAGGACTTCATTCCTTTTTACAGCTGAGTATTATTCCATTGTATGTACAGACCACATTTTGTTTATCCATTCATCAGTTGATGGACACTTGGATTGCTTCCATCTATTGTCAGTTGCAAATAATGCTGCTATGAACCTGGGTATGCAATTATCTGCTCGAGTCCCTGCTTTCAGTTCTTCTGGGTAAATACCAAGTAATGGGATTGCCAGTTCATACGATAATTCTATATTTAGCTTCCTGAGGAATTGCCAAACTATCTTCCACGGAGGTTGCACCATTTTACATTGCCACCAGCAATGAATGGGTGTTTCTATTTCTCCACATCCTGACACTTGCAGTTGTTTTTTTTTTTATAGTAGTCATTCTAGTAGATGTGAAATGCTATCTCATTGTGATTTTGATTTGCATTTCCCTAACTACTAGTGATGTGAACATCTTTTCATGTGCTTTTTAGTCATTTGTATATCCTCTTTGGAGAAATGGCTATTCAAGTCTTTTGTCCATTTCTTACTTGGGTTGTTTATCATTTTATTGTTGAGTTGTAGGATTTCTTATATATTCTGGATATTAACCCTTACCAGATATGTGGTTTCCAAATATTTTTTCCATTGAGTAGCTTGTCTTTTCACTTTTGAGACAGTCTTTTGATGCACAAAAGTTTTTAATTTTGAGGAGTTCCCATTTATCTAATTTTTTCTCTCATTGTTTGTGCTCAGGGTATAAAGTTCAAGAAATCATGGCCCAACACAAGATCCTGAAGAAGCTCCCCAACATTTTCTTGTAGGAGTTTTATAGTCCTTGTATTAGTCAGCCAAAGGGATGCTATTGCAAAATACCAGAAATCTGTTGGCTTTTATAAAGGGTATTTATTTGGGGCAGAGGCTTACAGTTGCCAGGCCATAAAGTATGTTACTTCCCTTACCAAATTCTGTTGCCACGATGGAGCAAGATGGCTGCCGACGTCTGTGAGGGTTCAAGCTTCCTGTCCCTCTTAAGGCTCCATGGTCCCAGCTTCTTCCAATATCAGTTGCAGGCTGGGATAAGTCTTGTTTCTCTCCTGGGGCTTGTTCCTTTCTGGCCTCAGCTGCTCTATTCTCTCCACAAGGTCAGCTGTAGACTATTAGGCTCTCTCATTCCTGGGGCCTCTGCCATGTCTATGGAGCAATCTCTATTCCTCTGTGTTCTTCTCCTGTGTGTTGACTTTCTGGAGTTCCAGCTCAAAACTCCAACTGTCCCCTCTGCCTTGTTGTTTTCTACTGACGTGGCCCAATCAAAGCCCTATTCATAATTTAATCAAGTAAAAGTGAAACCTCTGAATTCAATACAATCTAAGGGTATCTCTAGCCCAGAGGACCTGACCAATTTACAAACATAATCAGTATTTCTTTTTGGAATTCATCAATAATATCAAACTGCCACAGCCCTGGTTCTTATATTTAAGTATTTGATCCATTTTGAGTTAAATATTTTTTAGGAGGTATAGGGGATTGAACCCAGTTCCTTGCATATGTAAAGCAGGTGCTCAACCACTGAGCTACACCTGCTCCCATTTTTTTAGTTAATTTTTATATGGTGTGAGATAGGGGTCCGCTTTCATTCTTTTGCATGTGGATATCCAATTCTCCCAGCACCATTTGTTAAAGAGACTATTCACTATTCTTTCTTAATTAAGTGGACTTGGCAGCCTTGTCAAAAATCAATTGGCCAAAATGTACATCTATATTGCAAGGTGGTAAAAATGTGGAGCAGCATGGGAAAAATACAACTAATGTAATCTATGGACTATAGTTAACAGCAATACTGTAATATTCTTGCATCAATGCCAAAGATGTACTGTGTTAATAATAAGGGGGGGGGTATGGAAAAAATATACCAAATGTATGCTATAGACCATATTTAGTGGTACTAGTTTGATGATATCATCTTATAATCTGTAACAAATGTTCCACAACAATATAGTGTGTTGGTAGAGGGGTGTTGTATGGGAATTCCACACATGTGCATAACTGTTTTGTAAGTTCACAACCTCACTAATAAAAATACATTTTTAAAAAATCAATTGGCCATAGATGTGAGGGTCTATTTCTGAACTCTCAATTCTATTCCATTGGTCAATGTATTTATTCTTGTGCCAATATCATGCTATTTTGACTACTACATCTTTGTAATATGCCTTAAAGTCAGGATGAGCCCTCCAGCTTCGTTCTTCTTCAAGATGTTTTTGGCTATTTGGAGACCCTTACACTTTCAAATAAATTTGATAATTGGTGTTTCCATTACTGTAAAGAAGGGTGTGGGAATTTTGATTTGGATTGTGTCGAATATGTAAATCATTTTGAGTAGATTGACATCGTAATGATATTTAGTCTTCCAATCCATGAATACAGAATGTCCTTCGATTTATTTAGGTCTTATTTGATTTCTTTCAGCAATATTTTGTAGTTTTCTGTGTACAAGTCCTTTATATCCCTAAATTTATTACTAGATATTTGATTCTTTTTGTTGCTGTTGGAAATGGAATTTTTTTCTTGATTTAGTCCTCAGATCTCTCATTACTAGTATATAGAAACACTACTGATTTTTGCAGGATGATACTGTACCCTGCCCCTTTGCTGAATTCAGTTATTAATTCTAGTAGCTTTGTTGTAGATTTTTCAGGACTTTCTAAAAATAGGATCACATAATATGCAAATAGGGAAAGTTTTACTTCTTCCTTTCCAATTTGGATGCCTTTTATTTCTTTTTCTTGCCTAATTGCTCCAGTACAATGCTGAATATCAGTGGTTATGGTGGGCAAACCTGTATTGTTCCAGATCTTAGAGGGAAAGCTTTCAGTCTTTCATCATTAAGTGTGATGTTTGTTGTGTTTTCTTTCATATATCATGAAATGACATATTTTCCTTTATCCTGTTGAGGAAGTTTCCTTCTTTTCCTATTTTTCTAATAGTTTTTATCAAGAAAGGATGCTGAATTTTGTCAAATGCCTTTTCTGTGTCAATGGAGATGATCATGTGGTTTTTTCCACATATACAGGAATGCCAATAATCATTGCAAGGATAGCAACGCCAGCGATTAAAACAATTCCTACAGGGGCACTAACAAGTATTCCTAGCTGCCACGATATTTTCTTTTCTTTTCTTTTTCTTTTTTGAGGTACCAGGGCCAAGGATTGAACCTGGGACCTCGTATGTGGGAAGCCGGTGCTCAAGCACTGAGTCACATCAGCTCCCATGAGTTGTTTTTTTTAATTTGTTTGCTTGTTGTTTGTTTTTAGGAGGCACCGGGAACTGAACCCAGGACCTCTCATGTTGGAAGCAGGCACTCAAATGCTTGATCCACATCTGTTCCCCACAATATTTTCTCTTCTCGGTGCAGTATTTCTTCTCCAAAAATTACATCCTGGTGAACTTAAATAATGTAAATCTGAGATGCCTTTCTTATACAACCAAAAGAACTCACAACCACAGACAGCACAAGTCATGTGATTGTAGCTTCCACCATTCATCTTTATTCTACAAGCAGTACATCATGGACATGGCTTTATATCATCAACTACTACTCCAGACTCTTGATTACAACTAATTGATGAAAAATGTATAGTTTTCAGACATAAGCTCTTGGCTCTCTCTTGTTGGGTAGCATCACGGGTCTGGTTGGGGTGTAATCTATTTACAGTGGTAGAAAAACTCTGTTCCACAGCCTTCTTGCACACAACTTAATTTTGGACAGTGGGCACATCCAAATACTATCACAGCATATCCACAGTCTGGTGCTGGATGCCACCTACAACCAGGATCTGCAACAAACCACCATCTAAGCATAAATTCTTTGTATTTTTCCATCAAGGCATCATCACTTAATACCAAACAAATATCATGGGGATTAAACCGTTTAAGACATTCTGGGCAACTGATATTAACTCTGCTTTCTGAGATTTCTATCTTCAGATACTATACAAGCTCTATGATAATAAGTCATTATCTCAGGAAATCTGTCTTTAGAATGCCACAAAATGCATAAAGGTCACACTATAGAGTCTCCAATTTATCTGCTGATGGAAGCTAATCCATTGTCAGAAGAGGTATTTGTAGAGAAAATGGAGTTCTTATCAGTACACCTTTCAGAATGTATGTTTTCAATACTGGCAATTCCATCCACTCCACTATTTAGTTCCCTTGATTTATGTTTGCCATCCTTTTTCCTCCAAAACAGAGATTCTATTGAAATTTTTCTCTTTTCAGACACTTTTTTGACTGAAGGCAAGCACAGAGATGAAGCAAAAGGCTGAAAATCTCTATCTGAAGCCATTTGCTTGTAAACTCATGCCTAAAATGCTCATTAGAATTGAGTCAGGGTCAGTGCTTACATATAGCCCTTCATTATATTTAGAGATAAAATTTATTCCTTGTTCTTGCATTCAGATTAAGTCATGATGTATGAAAGTTCTTGGTTACTTCAGAAAATTCTTGAAAAAGCTCAATTTACAGGAAACTGTTATCATTATAGATGTTCTTCAACTTCTCTGAGTGGTGGCGGTCACAGAGCTGTGGATGACCAGGCCCATCTCCTACCGGTTGCGGCGGTAGAAGCCTAAGTATGGGGTGGGGGTGGGGGGAGAGTAGGGCTCCACAGACCCATGGAAGCACCTCTTAGCTGGATCAGAGGGAATGGAGGAAAGGGACCCAAGTGGCTGCTTTCTGGAATTACTCCTCCACAATATTGGCTTGATGGCTTCTTCAGGGAACTAGTGTTGCAATTGCCATTTTCCTCTCCCTAAGTCTCCACTCTTTCCGCCTTCTCTCTTCTTTTTTAATGTAAGTGTTTAGGGCTATAAATTTCCCTCTCAGAACTGCCTTTGCTGTATCCCATAAGTTTTGATATGTTGTGTTCTCATTTTCTTTTGTCTCAAGATATTTACTGATTTTCCTTGCAATTTTTTCTTTGACCCACTGATTGTTTGAGAGAGTCATTTAACTTCCAAATATTTTGGACTTTCCAGTTCTCTGCCTGTTCTTGATTTCCAGCTTCATTCCATTTTGAGAGAGAAGATGTTCAGTAAGCTTTCAATCTTTCTTAATTTATTGAGACTTGTTTTATAACTCAACATGTGGTCTATCATGGAGAATGATCCATATGCACATGAGAAGAGTGTATAGCCTATCTTTTTGGATTGTAATATTCTGTATATGTCTGTTAGGTCTAGTTCATTTATCATACTATTCAAATTCTCTGTTTCCTTGTTGATTTTCTGTCTAGACATTCTACCTATTGATGAGAGTGGTGTATTGAAGTCTCCAACTATTATTGTAGAAGTGTCTATTTCCCCCTCTGTTTTGCTGGTGTTTGCCTCATGTATTTTCGGGCACCATGGTTAGGTTCATAAATAATTATGATTGTTATTTCTTCTTGGTGGATTGCCCATTTATACTAATATAGTATATAATGCCCTTCTCTATCTCTTATAAACAGCTTGTGATTTCAAATCTATTTTGCCCAATATTAGTATAGCTACCCCTGCTCTTTTTTTGGTTATTGTTGTGCATGGAGTATCTTTTTCCAAACTTTCACTTTCAACCTTATTGCGTCTTTGGGTCCAAGGTGAGTCTCTTGTAAACAACAAATAGTTGGATCATGCTTTTTTATCCATTCTGCCAATCTGTGTCTTTTGATAGGGGAGTTTAATCCATTAACAGTGTTATTACTGTAAAGGCAGTACTTACTTCAGCCATTTTGTCCTTTGGTTTTCATATGTCACATCCTTTTATTGTCTTTATTTTCCTTAATTGCAAGCTCCTTTTCTGTATAGTTGATCTTTTGTAATATATCTGACTGAACCTTTCTTCATTTCTGTTTCTGTATATTTTTAAAATATTTTCTTTGTGGTTACTTTGGGGTTTATATTACACAACCTACATCTATAACCTACCAATTTAAAAAAGACACCAACTTAGCTTCAACAGCATACACGTTCTCTGCTGTCATATCCCTCTGTTTCCCCTCTTGAGGTTCTTTTTGTCCCACTTTACCAACATATATTTCACACATCTCTTATCAGAAAATATGCCTTTTCTTCTTCATTTGTATTCTCATTCTTATATGAATTAAAGAGTAGAGTTGTATATTGAGGTTACAGTACTATTGGTTTTGCATTTACACATTTAGTTACCCTTAATGATGATCTTCATTTTTTCATACTATCCCAAGTCACTCTCTCCTGGTCCTTTCCTTTTAACCTGCAGGACTCCCTTTAGTAGTTCTTGTAGGGCAGGTCTCTTGTTGACATACTCTCTCAGTTTCTGTTTATCTGTATTTTAAACTCTCCCTCATTTTTGAAGGACAGTTTTGCTGGATAAAGAATTTTTTGGCTGACAGTCTTACTCTTTCAGTACCTTAAATATATCATAACATTGTATTCTTGTCTCCAAAGTTTCTAATGAGAAATTGGCACATAGTCTTATTGAAGATCCCTTGTATGTGATGAATTGCTTTTCACTTGCTACTTTCAGAATTCTCTAACTTTGGCATTTGACATTTGGATTAGTTATGTGTCTTGAGTAGGTCTATTAGGATTTATTCTGTTTGGAGTGTGTTGAGCTGCTTAGCCATGTGTATGGATGTCTATCCTAAGAGTTGGGAAATTTATGAACATTATTTCCTCATACACTCTTTCTGACCCTTTTCCTTCTCTTCTCCTTCTGGGACACCCATAATATGTATGTTTGTGCCCTTCGTGCTGTCGCTAAACTCCCTGAGACATTGCTCTTTTTTTTTTTTTCTATTCTTTTCTCTATCTGTTCTTCTGACTGTATGATTTTGATTGTCCTGTCTTCTAGTTTGCTGATTCTTTCTTCTGCCTGTTCAAAACTGCTGTTATATGCATCTAGGTAATTTTAATCTCTATTATTGTGTCTTTCATCCTCATAATTTCTATGTTTCTTTTTACACTTTCAAATTCTTCTTTATGTTCACATATTCTCTTAATAGCCTTTATATCATTATGAATATTTTCCTTCATCTTCTTGAATTGATTTAGGAGGCTTGAATATTTTTGATTAGTTGTTCAAACTTCTGAGTCTCATATGTAGTTTTGTTTCCTAGACTAAGCCATACCTTCCTGTGTCTTAGTATAGAGTGTAATTTTTTGCTGATGTTTAGGAATCTGATTATCAAGATAAATTAACTCTGCAAGTCTGTTTATCCCCTTTGTTTAAGTTTTTAATGTTGACTGGTTTTGTGTTAAGGCTCTTCTTTGACATTTAATCTAACTTATTCTAGATCTTTAGAATAGGTTGTTTAACTGTTTAGATTTTCTCAGCTCTTTACCTGATTCTTGTCCTGGATGGGTGGTGCAATTTTTAATTGTACTTTTCTGTGCAATTGTTTCAGCTCCAGGACAGAGCTTCCTTTCCTCTGTTCCTTCTCCAGGAATCTTGATTTATTCGGTTTGTTTGTGCAGAATTTTCTCCCCAGTTCCTGTGATTTGTTTACATTTTCTCTCTTACTCCATGTACTGTTTCCTTAAACTTTTCAGTTCTGGGACCTATGCTAGCTAACAGCAGTTTATTATATCCCCCCTCCTTTTTTTTTTCTGTGAGACTTTTCTGCCTCCAATTTCTTCCCTGTTAGTGTATCTCAGCCTGGGGATTCAGATAGGGTCAATCCAGAAAGACGTCACTTCAGAAAAGTCTGTTTTGCCTGTAGGTGGTCCAGCCAACTGAAACTGGATTGAGTGTGGGAACAACATTTCTTACCAGACTTTTTATCATCTCTCTCTCTCTCCCTGCCCCCACCCTCCCATCCTCCCTTCCTCCCTTTCTCTTTGCCCCTGGGGACCCTTTTGTATGCAGCACTCCTCAGAGGCTTGTGTTCCACCCTGGGTCTCTGTGCCTAGATATGTGTGGGGTTCTAGCTTACTGCTGACAGTCTACAGTCTCCATGCATGGTGGGAGGGAGCTGTGCTGTGCTGCCTCTTTGTGCCTCCCTAGCTGCACAAGACTGTTAGGGGGAGGGAAATGGGAATGGACCAGTCTCAGAGATGGAACTCTTCTACCTGAGATTTTTCTGATTCTTCAATTCAGTGCTTGTCCTCCAGTCTCTACTGTCTTCCAGAGTTCTAAGCAAATGGAATTTGTCCTTTTATTCACTAAATCTCTGGTGAGACTTTCAGAGGATTTCTTACATTGCCATGTTAGTGACCAACTATATTCATTTTTCATATACCAATAAGCACTTTTTTAAGTTCAAACAAAGTTATACTCCATACCCTTATTCCCATTATACAATAACAAATTCTTCCCCTGAACTGACACATAAAGGAAGTAACAAAGAAAGACAATATTCCTTCTTATTTAAAATCTGAAGCATAAAATATCTAAAGAAGAATGTTATTGAGGATTTAGAATTAATTTCTGGCTTCCATAAGTAATCAAAGGTGGTATAAAAATATCCAGGTCAAATCTCAGTAGAGTTTAAACATCAGCTCTCTAGTACATTGGACTCACCCAGGACAACTAATGAAAGGATGATGATGGACAATGCCCATCCAAAAACAACAGAGAGCATCCACAACTGCAAGCAAGACAGTTCTACCCATCTGCCCCATGGGATCTAAGCCCCCTCCAATCAGAAAGAGTGGGCATCCCATCCCAAAATCTTCAATATTAAGGAATGAACAAACATAATGGGGGCATGCAACTATGGACTTATTATTATTCTAGCAATGGAAGAACTTGTATCATTGATATAAAGGCAGTGACCACCAGAGGTTCTGAGGGGAGGGAAGAGGGAAGAATAGGTGTTAACATGGGGCATTTTTGGGACACTGGAATTGTCCTGCATGACACTGCAATGATGGATACAGGCCATTATACATTTTGTCAAAACCTATAAAATTGTTCAGGGCAGAGTGTAAACTATAATGTAAACTATAGACCATGGTTAGTAGCAATGCTTCAACATGTGTTCATCGATTGTAATAAACGTACCATACTAATGAAAGATGTTGTTAATGGGGGAAAGTATGGGAGGTGGAGGGGGTGGGGTATATGGGAATCCTCTATATTTTTGATGTACCATTTATGTAATCTAAATCATAAATGTAAATCTACATTTATGTAATCTTTTATTTTCTTTAAAAATAAAAATTAAAAAAAAAAATCCAGGTGGCAGTAAATTCTGCTCCTAATAAGAGTCGAACACAAAGTACTAAATACATATGAAATATGTTGCAAATTATGTATATCATTTTGAGGAAAAAACTTCCATATGAAATATAGAATTCTTTGATCAGAATACCACACATTTGGCTGATAAATTCAATGGTTTATACAGTAGCAAATCATTTTAATAGCTAGAAGACTAATAGTGAGAGATATCTACCCTATAATACCATTTCTTACTGAAATATTTGAAAAACATAATTGTATTTTCTCTCACTTACAGAAAGTATTCTTGAAAATGGAGCTAATTAATTTGTAAAATTTAAAAACTATATAAATGGTCATACCTAAGAACACCACCAGCATCTACCAAGTTCTTCTTCAGCATGTTAAAGGCTTTTTCCTGTTCCATTCTGATTATTTTCTTGTCAATTTTAGGGTCTGTAGGAACACTATATTCAGGAAACTTCTGTACCTTTTTTATGTAAATCCTTTTATAAGATAAAGAAGAATTTGTTTCATTATATAATAAACTCAAGAAAAATCAAATTTATCAACCAAAATTATTATATTACTTTAAGCATTTAAATTTTTTAAAATTCCATCTATAATGTAGAAACTACTCAGGGAATTTTGTGAAAGATATGCCATATTCTTAGTCTACAATACTTAGAGCTGGTTTAGTGATGATGAAGTCCCTCAGCTTTTGTTTATCTGGGAATGTCTTAATCTCTCATTTTTTAAAGAAAATTTGGCTGGATATAGAATTCTTGGTTGGCAATTTTTTATTTTTTTAGCACTTTAAATATGTCATCCCACTGCCTTCTTATGTCCATGGTATCCTATGAGAAATCACTACTTAATCTCATTGAGGCTCCCTTGTATGCAACATGTTGCTTTTCTCTTGTTGCTTTCAGAATTCTCTCTTTATCTTTTGCATTCAGCAGTTTGATTATGACATGGCATGGTATCAGTCTATTTGAATTTATCCTGTTTGGAATTTGCTGAGCATCTTGAAAGTGTATATTCATGTTTTTCGTTAACCTTGGGACGTTTTCAGCCATTATTTCTATGACTATTCTCTCTGCTCTCTTACCTCCTTCTCCTTCTGGGAATCTCATAATGTGCCTATCAGTATGCTTGGTGATGCCCCACAGGTCCTGAGTATCCGGTCACATTTCTTCATTCTTTTTTCCATATGTTCCTCAGACTGGATGATTTCAATTGTCTTATCTTTTTGTTTTTTAAATGTTTATTTTACCTTCATTTCCCTCTGCCCTGCCCTGAGATGGCTCCCTCTTCTGTTTGCTCATTGTTTTTGCTAATTGTTTTTGTTCATTGTTTGCTCATTGTTTTTGCTTGTTGTCTGCTCTTTGTATGTTTTTTTCTTTAGGAGGCACTGGGAACTGAACCCGGGACCTCCCATGTGGTGGGAGTGCTTAACTGTTTGAGCCACATCTGCTCCCTGCTCATTTTGTTTTTGTTTGTTGCCTGCTCATTGTCTGCTTGTTGTTTGTTTGTCTTCTTTAGGAGGCACCGGAAACCGAACCCGGGACCTCCTGTGTGGGAGGTGGGTGCTCAACTGCTTGAGCCACATCCACTCCCAATTATCGTATCTTCCAAGTTCACTACTTCTTTCTTCTGCCAGCTCCAATCTGTGTTGCACCCCTCTAGGGAATTTTAAATTTCCATTACTGTGGTCTTTAGCTCTGTTTGGTTCCTTTTCATAATTTCCATCTCACTACTCATATTCTCTTTGTGTTCATCTATCATTTTCCTAATTACCTTGACTTCATTGTTCATGTTTTTCTTTACCTCTTGATCCTGTTTAGGAACATTTTAAAAAGTCTTTGCCGGGAATGTCCCAGGTCTAATCCTCCTCAATGACACAAGTTTCTTTCTTTCTTTTTTTTTTTTTTAGGAGGAACTGGGGAATGAACCCAGGACCTTGAACATAGGAAGCAGGCACTCAACCACTGAGCTACATCCACTCCCCAAGGAGAGTTGATTTTTTTCATTTGTTTGTTTCTTTCTTTAGGGGATACCAGGGATTGAATCTGGGAACTTGTATATGGGGAACAGGTGCTCAATCACTGAGCTACATCTGCTCCTCTCAATGAGGTTTCTAATGCTTTCACCTTCTCCTCTGCCTAGGCTATTACTTCCTCTTTCTTTGTATGTTCCGTAATTTTCTGTTAAAACCTGGGGATTTTGGTATATTAATGTGTTATCACTGGAATTTAGACTCTGAGGTATCTGTTCTTATGCTTATATCCAGCTAGTGTTATGACAGAGCTTTTCCTGAAGGGTAGGAGCTAACAAAATAAAAGAAGGAAAAAAGAAATATACCTTTCCCAGTCTTTGCAGACTGACATGTGGGAGTGCTCTCCTTCAGAGCTTTTCCATACAACGAGTTTAGAGAATAACTCCAGGCTGAAGCTTAACTGCCACCCTGGTCCTTTGTATACATGCATCTTGTCTTAAACATGTTGATGTGGCCCTGGGAATTCCCCTATTTACATGGTTCTGAAAGTCCTCTCTTCCCTAGGAAACTGCTCACAGTTGAGGGCAAACAACGTATGTCCTACAGCAAGAAATCCCTTGGACCAAGCAGCCACTTAATTGCTCTCCCACAGCACTATGTAGGAGAGTTCTGTGAGCTGCCTTCTACACACAGGACAATTTCTGGAATGGTGTCCCAGAAATGTTGTCTCTCAGATCACTATGAGACAGACTATGCCAGACATACATGCTCCCAGTGTGTGCATTAGGGTTACTGTGTTCCCTCTGGTAATGGGACCAGGGATCAGCACTGGGTGCACAGTTGGCTCCATGACAAGCCTGGTGAAGCACGAGGGAGAGGCCAGCCAGAATGCCACAAGATACCACTGCTTTTACATACTCTTTGTCTTGATTTGGCACTTGTTCTTTTACTGCAGTCTTTTATTTTTACTTTTTTTATCATTTTCTGTAGCTTTGAGAAAAAGATGTTGCTGCCACTTCCTGCTGGTTATTCAAAGCTTCTGTTGGGGAACAGAGCCCTGGAGCTTCTCACTCTGCCATTGTGATTGGGGCAAGGCCTAGCACCTTTTCTTGATAAAAACACTAGATTACTGGGACTAGAAGGGAACATACTCAATATGATAAAGGGCATATATGAGAAAAGCACAGCTAACATCAAACTTCACAATAATACACTAAAAGCCTACCGCTAAGATAAGTTACAAGACAAGCTGCCTGCTTTCACTACTGCTATTCTATATTGTACTGGAAGTGCCAGCTAGAGCAATTAGGCAAGAAAAAGAAATAAAAGGCATCCAAATTGTAAAGAAGTAAATCTATCTCCATTCACAGATATATGATGCTATATATGCAAAATCCAGAGGAGGATAAAAGAAAGTTCCTAGATAAACTGAAGAACTTCTGGGAAGATGAAAGAGTAGGGAGCTTCAGGACTCAGTTCTTCCACCAAGACAATTATTAAACAGGCAGGAACTGTTTGAAACAACTATTTTGAAATTCCAGAGGCCAGAATAACACTGTACAGCACCCAGGGATGAGTGGGAAGAAGAGGTTGATAAACTACAGTAAAGAACAATAACTTGCTCTCTCCATGATTCATCTACCATGCCTATCCCTCACTCTCATGGCAGCCCACCATGGGATCTAGTCCCTAGCTAGCTGCTCGTAATAGAAAGGGACATAAAAATCTTCCCCAAGAACAGAGGTGGGCATGGCCGGCCAATGATCATGGTCTTTGATTAGCAAATTTGTATCACTAGGTCCTGGCTCTGAGGGCAGTTATTGTTTCAACTTGCCCTGGACAAAGGCAGGGGCAGCCATTGTTTCAACCTTCCTTGGACAGGGGCAGAGGCAGTAGTGATTTAAAGGTACAGTGCTTCCTGAAGGCTGTGGGGGACTGTTAGCTGAAGGGCTGCAATTGCTGGGCAGGCAAGGAAAGCTCAGCTTGGGGAGCTATCAGAGAAGTTTTGGTGACATCACTGACCCCTTCCACAGGGCAGCTGGAGATGGTATGCACACACTTCATGGGTCCCTAGCCCTGTGTTGGCTAGAAAAAACAGACTTGGGAAAGTCCTCCCCAGGGTGACCCTTCTCCCAGAATTTGCCCTCCAGGCAAAAGCAGTGTGAAATAAGGGAAGGAATGTAAAAAACTATAGAGGAGGACAATCTGGGACAAAGGTCTGCTGACTTCAAATACCCAGGTTTGCCCCCTGGGAAACAGAGGGGACAACCAAACTCCTGTAAACAGGGAAACTCCAAAACAACTAACAAGCAAAAGCCTAGGACAAGTCAGAGGCCCAGAAAAGACAGAGAAAACCCTGCATGCTGCATTTGCCTTGGGAAGACCATTCTGAAAGAAGGGCTGAAGCTCAAGAAAATCTCTGTCTTATGACCAGCTGGTTACAAAATCAAGAAACTCACAATGCAGGGAATAAATCCCAGAGTTGAATGCACTGAATGTGGAAGAGCTTTTAGCTTCAGCTCTCATCTTAATAGACACCAGAGAACTCACAATGATGAGGATCCCTGTGTCTGTAACCAGTGTGGAAGCACCTTGATGGATAATTCATCTTTTAAAAGACCTAAGAAAATTCATACTAGAGATAAACCACATAAATATCATTTATGTGGAAAAGCCTTTCTTAAATGTTCTTACCTTAGACACATGAGAGAATTCACACTGGAAAGAAACCCTATGAATACAATGAATGTGGAAGAGCCTTCAGCTGCAGCTCTCACCTTGGTGAGAAATCTTATGTCTGTAATCAATGTGCCTTCAGAGAGAATTCATCCTTTAAATGAGGTGAAAAAATTCACACTGGAAACCATATGAATGCCATCTTTGTGGGAAAGCCTTTATTCAATGCTGTAATTTTAGACAACATGAGAGGATTCACACTGGAGAGAAAAACCTATAAATGTAATAAATGTGCTAGAGTTTTCAGTGAAAATTCTCATCTATAAACTCTCCAGAGAATGCACACATGGGAGGAATCCTATGTCTTCCATATATGTAATGGAACCTTCAGCAGAAGCTCTCAACTTTAAACCACCAGAGAATACACACTGGTCATAAATCCTAGGTCTGTAATCACTGTTAAAGAACATTCAGCCAGAACTCCCACCTTGGTGTGCTCAAGAAAACTTTGAGAAGAGATAAGCCCTAAAAGTGGAAGGAAGGCAGAGGCATGATTATAATGAGGTTGGAGCCTCTTGGTGAACACCAAATAAGTCATGCTGGAGAAACAATTCAGTGAAGTAAAATTGGTGAACAGCATCTCTTATACTGTACGTAATATAGTGGAGAATGTATGCTGGAAAAATATACCAAGACCACTTTTACATACAGTTGGGAAAATAACAAACTTTTTTATAACTGAAAATATTTGGAATAGATATTGGTTTCTGAAGTGTTTTTTAAAATGTTGAAGGCAGAATTGGGAGCAAATATTAAGCAAATAGGTTAAACCTTTGAAGATGACTGGTACCTTGAAATATATATGCAATAAAATTTGTTCCTGAACATTGTTCTACAATGGAATTTTTCTTGACAAATTTGAAAAATTATGATGAATAAAAGTGGACCATTTTTCATTTAATATTCCATTTCTGTTGGTAAGTTAGATTGTTTCTGTTTTTTAAATAGTTCTCAAGATAATTACAAAATTGTATACTGAATGTAAAATAAGTTTGAATGTTCACTGAGAAATGAGGAAACACAAAAATTTGTCTTTATTAGTGTTAAAATATGACTGTGTAGGGGAGCGGATGTAGCTCAAGTGATTAAGCGCCTGCTTCTCATGTAGGAGGTCCTTAGTTTGAGGTCCTGGGTTTGATCCCCGGTACCTCTTAAAACAAAACAAAACAAAAAATGAACGAAAAAACCAACTCTCATTGGGGAGTGAATGTACCTCAGTGGTTGAGAGCCTGCTTCCCATGAACAAGGTCCTGGGCTCAATTTCCGGTACCTCCTTAAAAAGCAAACAAACAAACAAAATATATGACTGCATAGGGAATAGATGAACAGAAAGAAATGAATAAACATATTTTAAGATTAAAAACGAGGTAGAGATTAAGACATTGCCAGATAAACAAAAGCTGAGTGAGTTTATCATCACTAGACCTGCCCTACAAGCAATGCTAAAGGCAGTTCTTCAGACTTAAAGGAAAGGACACTAGACAGTGGTTCAAAGTGGCATAAAGTAATAAAGATATCTGGTAAAGGTAACCATTTGGGTAAGTATAAATGTCAGTATTATTAATTATACTCTTTGGACTATAACTCTACTTACTTCATACAGGTACTAAAATTCAAATGCATAAAAAATGATAAATCTAGGTTTTTGAAATTTAACGTACAAAAAAAAATATAACTGGTAACAAGTACAAAAAATGGGAAACAGAGGGGTATAGGAAAAATATATGTGCATGCTATTGAAGTAACTGGTAACAAACCATATATAATGGTTACATATTTAGGATGTTAAATTTTAGTCCCCGCCCCCTTGCTGGGTCTGATATAAAGGACTCACATGGACAGACACAGGAAGAGAGAGCTCTGTCATTATTGATCCTTCCATGTGACAAGAGAAGACTCAAACAGCTGAGGCCCCAGGGAGAGATAAGCCATTTTGCCTCATAGCTTACAGCTGCAAGTGGAAGAGAGCAGAGCAGCCGAGACTGATATGGAAAGCCTGGAAAGAAACAAGTTCTATGCCAGGAGAGAGGACTACAGGATCACTTAAGCATAAAGCCTCAAGAGGCTGGGCCCACAGAGCTCAAGAGGAAAGGGTGAGCCCAGAGGGGAAGGCAGAGACCAGCCAGAGATGGGAGGCCATCTTGCTTCAACATGAGGCAACTGATTTTGCTGAGAAAGCACCTCTTATGGTGCTCTAAGTTGGACTTTTTACGGCCTTAGAACTGTAAGCTTTTACTCCAAATAAACCCTCTTTATGAAAGCCAACAGATTTCTGGGACTTTGCATCAGCCCTCATTTAACAGACTAATACAGCACTCAATATGGCACAATGCAAGAAAGCAAATAAATTTTAAAGTAGGCTTTGATAGAGTGAGGGACAAAGAGGTATAAGCCTTACAAAAGCTAAATAGCAAAATGACAGAAGAAAGTCCTGAATTATCAGTAGTAACTTTAAATGTCAATGGATTGGGAAGCAGAGGTGGCTCAAGTGACTGGGCTCCCATCTACCATGTAGGAGGTCCAGGGTTCAATTCCCAGGGCCTCCTGGTGAAAAGCAAGCTGGCCCATGCAGCGAGCTGGCCCCCGTGGAGTGCTGGCCCACGCAGAAAGCTGGCACAGCCAGATGACACAACAAAAAAAGACACAGAAGAGAGACAATAGGAGATGCGGCAGACCAGGGAGCTGAGGTGGCACAAGAGATTCAACGCCTCTCTCCACTCTGGAAGGTACCAGGATTGGTTTCCGGTGCCACCTAAAGAGAAGACAAGCAGACACAGAAGAACATGCAGACAGCAAGCACAAAACGAGGGGGGAGGGAGAGAAATAAATAGATAAATTTTTAAAATAAAATGTCAATGGAGGGGGGCGGATGTGGCTCAAATGGTTGGGCGTCCGTCTGCCATATGGAGGGACCTGGGTTCGATCCCCGGGACCTCCTGGTAAAATTTAAAAAAA
>JAQZBX010042286.1:0-22062 GCA_029593785.1 Cabassous unicinctus | reverse complement strand
TAGGAAAAGATAAGATTTTTCCTTTGACTGAAGAGGGGCCTTGGAAGGTTTCAATGAAGGTTCTAACCAATTAACAAAGGCTAAACTTATCACAAGTTAAAAACATAAAGACAGTGTTCCATTAAATCAAAGGACTTTTCAGTCTATTGCAAGGCTATATGGAGAAACAGCTTATATTAAACAAAGTATGAGTCATAAGCTACTGAAACTTGTCAACCTGGGAAGAAACTTGTTCTGTCTCAATGTATTTAATTTCCCCCGCAGTATATATGTTTTCAAGTTTATAACTTTAAGAATTTTCTAGTCAATTTTTGATATGACTGCTATCATTTGGTAAAAGTGGAAATAAAGCTTTTCCAAAGTCCTCTTTCTTTTATGGCAAACACATACAAAGAATTTGTGCTCAGATATAACAGTTTCTTTTTCTGTGCTAATTGATAGAATTTTAAGGCTTAAAAAGAAATCAAGTGATATATAATCAAGCACCTTTTTCTACTCATTGTCTTTAGACTGTTAACAACAAAAAACAAATACAACTCTTAAACTTAGCAAACATTAATCATTTATTGAGAATGTCTTTGATGCCTTAACCATTCACTTCTTAAGCCTTGAGCAGACTCCATTATAATAACATGTGCTTTGTTTCTTTGCAGCATGATGAGGCATAGAAATTTATTTCATACTGAACTTACTAAAAAAAAAAAAAATTCAAGAACAGGTGTCACAGGCTAGATTTGGGAATGTGTAAGCAAGCTCTGTGTTTGGGGATGATAAAAATGTCTTTAAAATTTTAATCAAAGAACGTCAGGCACCAGAGGCTAACAGCATGCAATTGCTAAAAATGCCAGCTGCCAAAAAGGGCAAGCTCACTGGTGGTTACAGCTATTTATCATCATGCAATAAAAACACAATAGCTCTCTATTTCTTGAGCTGTGTCTTATCCACATGATGGACTATGGTCTCTGCCTACCATTTCCGCACCCTGGGGTTAAGCTACTATAAGCATAGCATAGAGCTGCCCAAAGTGCAGGTGTCCAAACTGCAGACAACGTGACTTTTGGAATATTTATCACATTAAATTATCTAAAAGTACATCACTTTTAATTCCTTTAGGGGAGAATCGACTGCATTGTTCTTACTGTTCTATGTATCGCCACTGAGAGAAATCACATTCTTCCATCCAGTGTGCTACAAGAAAACTGTGTCATTTCTATTTTGAATTGGGAAATTGGGTAGAGGATTGTAAAAATGCATTGTCTCACCTACAACTGAATAAAGAGATTGTAAAAAACAAAACAAAACCATAACAGAGGGGGCTTTCACATCCTCCCAATTTCTGGTAGTCACTAGCCTAAATATAGAGAGGAGAAACAAAAACAGAAAGAAAAACGACCTTTAAAATTTCACAAATTGAACAGTATTTTTCTACAAGTTTCTCTTACCTGTAATCCCTAATACAAAATAGTCTGGATTAATTCAAGTTAAACTAATTAAACATAAAACTAGATAACATCATGTTATGTTTTACTAAAACAATAGCTTTTAAATTTTAGTTTGCCCTTGACAATAGATAATTCCTGCAAAGCAGTGTTGTGGAACCATTTCTCCATTATTTTTTAAGAATGGCATGGCTAGATAGAGGGTTCAGACTATTTTCTAGCCTCAATGCAAAGACTGCATTCAAACCTTCTCAGAACGAATTTTTTCTTCCTCTTTCCTTAAATCTTCTCCGCATATTCTAAAGACCTACTGGCAATTCACTTCAATGAGACAAAACTGCAAGACAGCCCTTAAGAAATGGTATGGCAAATGCATTGATTTACGTAAGTGTTTTTCTTTGCATCTGTGGCCACTCCAATTTTTACTCAACTACAAAGATAATACCACCAAAAAGAGTTAAGAATATGTAACTGACAAATAGTTAAGGGCATATTGCAGTTGTTATAGTAAAACATGTATTAGTCTTTTTGTCAAACTTCTGAAAATGCCACCAAATATACATTCTAATATAAGATCAATGCCAACCAAAATATTTGCACCAATATATAACAAAGGAATCAAAATTGCAATTTATTGCTAATGTATATTTCTTTTCAGGTTAAGAAAAATGCTCAAAGAAGAGATTTCATTAAATCAAATGAAAATTATTTAATTTAAATTATATTCCCACAGCAGACCAGGGTACAGTGATTTACCCATAGGCACATTAACAAGTTCAACGATTACCTATTAATATTAATGATACGCAGAAAAAAGTAGTTTGAAGTTTTTATCAGATTTTTTAAAATGTCCTAAACATAGACATAAAATTTACCTCTCCTACAATGGATGAAAGCTTGCACAAACTATAAAATAAGGGAATTTTTATGTCTCCCTTCCCTTTATGTTCTGTGTCTGTAATTTTTAACCAATATTGAGTAATTTACCACCTTCTCTCTTTGAGAAAAATCCCTAAATATCCAACCAATTGATTAATTATTTGTCATGTTCTAAACCACATTAGCAGAAAATACATATCTCAATGTGATTTAATACTTTCCTGTATGCTTAATTTAGAAAGTACAAATCTTTCAGAGTGACATTCATTGTTTATATCCTTGGCATTGTTTTCAATGAAAGGTTGAATGGTAATAATAATAATAATAATAACAATAATAATAATGCTAATTCTGTGTCATTTCCTCAATGAAATTAAAAAATTTCCTGGGGAACAGATGTTGCTCAAGTGGCTGAGTGCCTGCTTCCCATGTACGAGGTCCCAGGTTTGATCCCTGGTCCCTCCTAAAAACAAACAAACAAAAAAACCAACTCTCAATGGGGAGTGGATATAGCTCAGTGGTTGAGCTGATGCTTCCCATGTACAAGGTCCTAGGTTCAATCCCTGGTACCTCCTAAAAAAAAAAATTTCCTAGCAAGCAACTCTATATAAACTTGACTACTTTGCCAATATTCTTCAAAAGCAAGGTTGCATTTATTTATTGCTTTTCCCAAATTATTGCAAATGTTTTATAGAATTACGTGCTAAATTCCTATAAATAGGAGATCTATTATAAATAGATCTATTATAAAAATTGCAATTATTATGGATGTAAATATTGGATTTCTGTTTTGCCTATTCAATGACAGTTAAGAATTAATATAAAATGCAAGGTTTATTCAACTAAAATCCTATAATTTTCATAATTATACAACTTAAAAAATATTTGTACCTAAGCACCTTTATTAGATTTGTTTTTGATTTCCTTGAGAAATGCAATGTTTCTGTCTCTCAAAATCAATTTTTTAGTTATTTGCTACTGAAGGATAAATTGAGAAGCAGATGGTTTAATGCTCTCTTCTAGATAATTTAGCAAGTCAGATGCAGGAGAAAAAAATAAGGGGTTCTGATACTTTGGCACCTACTGTAAGCAAAATATGATAGGTATATAGAAATTTTATCACCTGTCAAGCACTTCAAGTGGGTAGGAACGCTAAACTAAGATGTCTAGTGATTCTATAAATTTTTCAAGACCAGTTCAAATACCACTTCTAATTTTTCTAGCTGGAAGGACAGTATCCCATCCTTCACCAGCCAATCCCTTGTGCTTGTTGTTTACATCTTTATAACATCACTAACCATATTTTGCTTCACAACATAGGTTTTAATAATGTTTGTGTTTATCTCCTATTTAGATTGGGAACTTCCTGAGAACAGGGACTGTCTTAATCACCTATACTGAGGTTGCCAAACTTTTTATGTAAAAGGCCAAATAGAAACTATTTTACAGGCCACATGTATCTGTCACATATTCTTCTCCTTCTTCTTCCTTTTATAAACACTTTAACAAGGTAGCAGTTCCTACAAAACCAAACTGTGGGGGCTATAGTTTGCTAACTACCGAACATCATGTTTAAAGGTCAGATTCTGAAATCAGACTGCTTTTCCAAATCTTATTTGACGTTTCACCTACAGTAAATTACGTACCTATATAAAATGTGAATAACGATAGTACCTACTATAAAGGTTTATTGTGAAAATTAAATAATACATGCAAAGTACTTAATACTGGTACAGAGTAAGGTTAACTAAATGCTAGATATCACTATAATTAATATTATTATTTCATAGTGCCTGAACTGAGCAGGCACTCAGTAAATGTTTACTGAATCAAAGATATTTGAAAAGACAGACATACACATATACTCCTGAGATTTTTGTATAGGAAAATGCTCTATTTAGTATATAAAGTACAGGGATAACATTTTTAAAAGAGCCTTTTATTATTAGGTTCATTTTAACTTCAATAAAAATATGTGGAGGGGAAATTCCATCATAGTAAATAGCCCATAAGGCACCAAGAGAGTTAATTTTAATGGAGTTTTGTTATAAACAAAAATAAGGCCATTTTATTTTTGAAACACTTTTCAAACATTTCCATCCCTATTGACTCCTTGGTCTTCACCAGAAACCTGTGAATCATATAGATTAGGCTATATTTTCACCATCTGACAGATTAGGAAACAGAGATTAAATTTTTTCAAGGATCATTCTGTTTACCAGAGGCAATTTAATTTAAAAAGTTAACTACTGGCCAGTTCTGTTAGGCAACAAGAGACAAAAATAAATAGGACAAGCTTTTTAAGGAACTCACACTATAGTTAAAGAAATGTAAGCAAACTATTTGAATACAACATATAAATCAGATGTGGGGAAACATTACAGAGGAAATGATACTAAAAGATAAATAGGATTTCATGGAATGAAATGGAGGAAAGGTACTCTAGAAAGAGTAATAACATGTTCCCAGTTTAGAAGTAAAAGAACTATCGAGGAATAAATTTGTAGGTAGACTGGTGAGGTCTGGAGTATAGGGCACATTTTGAAGAGTAGGCAGTATATGAGAAGGGACTTATTTCCTATATTCTAAGGACTTTATATGTACCTCTCTAGACACTGAGGAGCCATGAAAGATTTTAAGAAAAGGGACAAGGTTATATTTGGTTTTGGAAATATCACTTTGATGGCACTAAGGAGAATGGATTACAAGGAGATAGATTCTGAAAGCAAAAAGGGTAGTTAGAAGACTATTGAAATAAATTTCCTATAGAAGGATTAAGTATATGTAGACAAGTTAAAGTTATGTTTACTCCACTGTGACCTAGAAATACTACTTATAGGCATATGCAAAGATTTCCAATCAATATGCTACAAAATATATGATGGCTAATAAATATTTAAGGTATAAGGACAGATAAATAGACAAGTTGAAGAGACTGGAGAGTCCGAAATAGAACTATACATTATCAATTGATTTTGACAAAGGCACAAAGGCAATTCAACTGGGAAAGGAAAGTTTTTTAATAGCTAAGTCTGGAGCAACTGGATAAACATATGGAAAAAAATGAACCTCAACCTTCACCCTCCAACAAAAATTAATACAAGAGGGATCATAGACATAAATGTGAAAGCTAAAACTAATAAAGCTTCTAGAAGACAACATAAGAGAATCCTTTGCGACATTATGGTATGCAAAGATTTCCTAAGACAAAAAGCACTGAACATAAAAGAGAAAAAATAAATTGTACTTCAGTAAAACTAAAAATCCTTGCCCTTCAAAAGACACAGTTAAAAAAAAAGACATGCAAGGAGAGAAAATATTTGCAAATCATATCTCTGATAAAGGACTTGTATCCAGAAAAAAAAAAAACATATATATATATATAAATAAAAGACTCCTACAAATTAAAAATAAAAAAGACAGACAACCCTAATTTTAAAAGTTGTCAGAAAGACTTGAACAGAGGTATTGGTTCATTTATCAAAACTTATTGACTTATATACTTAAGATCTGTTTATTTCACAATATATAAATTTTACCTCAATTTAATAAGTGCATGAAAAAAATCAAACAAAAAAACTACTGACAAATTTACAATGGTTGAAACTATATTGTTTAGTAATTCTTATTTTAGAGCACAGATAAGCAAATTTTTTCTGTGAAGGGCCAGATGGAAAAAATTTTAGGCTTTGAGGAACATAACATCTCCATTGCAACCATTCAACTTTGCCATTATTGTGTGAAACAGCTAAGGACAACATGTAAACAAATGGGCATGCTGTGTTCTAATAAAAATTTTATTTACAAAAACAGGTGGTGGGTTGGGTTTGGCCTGAGGGTCATAGTTTGCCAACCCATTTTAGAGCATAAGATTTTATATGTAACACACTGCCACAGAGACCTCTGTAAATTTATCATATAGCATTTCTTCTCTCCCCCCGCCACCAGTGATAATATGTATAGTACAAATATTATATTTTAATATGATGTGATGTGAAAAAGTTTGGTAAGCATTGTCCTAGAGAAACTCATACATGCACAAAGATACTCATTACATCACAGCTTAAAATGGCAAAAACTTGAAAAAATCTAACTGTCCATCAGTGGGAGAATATATAAACCATGATTCAGATGTACAGAACACAATAATTAAATGAATTTAATTTCCATTTATCAACACAAATGATGACCAAAAAAGACAAGATTCAGAAGGGTAGATATACATAGTTTGAAACTATTTCTATAAACTCTAAACATGAAACAATATATGATTTATGGACACATATATAAGGAAAATATAAAAACAGATGAAAAAGATACACACTAAATTCAACATGGTGGTTACTTCTGGAAAGAGAGATTTTAAAAAGAGAGCTTTAATTCCATCTGTAACACTTTCTCTGGCTACTTTTAAATATTTCTGTCTGGTTTCAGGCAGTTTTATTATAATGTGCCTATACATGTTTTTTTTTTTTTTTATGTTGTTGTTTTGTAGTTATTTGGCTTGGAAACTTCGTGCAAATTATTTCTTCAAATATTGTTTCTACTCCATTCTCTCTCTTACTTCATCTTCTAGGATCCCAATCACATGAATATGAAACTTCACCATTTCTCATATGTCTCTTATGCTTTTTCAGTACTTTCTACCCTTTTGTCTCTCTGGGCTTTGTTCTGGAAATTGTCTTCAAGTCCTTGTAGTGTAGCTCACTGAAGCCTTCAAACAAATATTTTGATATTTTGTCAAACTTTTCTCATTGTTTTCAATGGGAAAGTTGGCCAAAACAAGACCATTTATCACTGCCAGAAATGGAATTCTATCTGTATCATTTTTTTAAATGATCTGAAGAAAATATGGCAAAATAACAGTATATGTGAAATCATTTTGGATACATGAGTGTTATGTATGTTACTCCATATTTAGCTTTGTGTTTGAAATATTTCATAATGCAGTGAATAAAGAAATGAGCATGGGCTTTCAAATGAAAGCAAGCAAGGAAAAAAGGAAAAGAGGGAGAAAGGGATGGAGGGAAAAAAGAAAGATACATCATCTGGGAGGCTTCCAGGATCAATGAGGGTCTGATTGCTAAACTAAATTATGTTTCCCTAGGGTATTGTGAGAATTTCAGTAGATGAACTACTTAAGAGTTGTATCTAAGAGCATTTTCCCCAGTGTACTGAGAGGAAACCCAGCCCTTCCCAGAAGAGAGGAACAAATGAAATTACCTTATTTAACTCAAGGAATACTATGTAAAAATATGTCTGCTCACTTCCATCAAAATCAGAGAATCCTAGAAGCTTATGCATAAGATGAGACTTCACATACCTCTTAACTTAGCTTCCTTCAAATACAGACATTTCTTCTATAGTAAAATTACATGGAAATGAACATCTTGGGTATGTTCAGATTCCTAAGCATTAGTTCTGACATAGCTCCCATGGAGTAGAACCTTCACAAGAATTTATTCTTGTTTCCCTTAGGATTACATATATATTACAGTGCCAATAAAGCACAATTTATTCCCAACCCCCTCCTAAAATCATCATCTTATCAGCTTGGAAAGTTAAAGAACTAAGCAAAGTTTACCTTTTCAGAAACTTTCTCTGATTGGGGTCAGCAATGATTTGAGCTTTTTAAAAATTTAGGCAACCCTGTCCAGAAAACTAGGGAATCTGTCAAGTTCCTTGATAGGAGATATTTCTGGTACCTAATCAGTCTAGACACTGGGATTTTACTGGTCAATCTAAATAAAACCTAGGAGAGATGAGGAATGACCCTCGTGTGGGCTAAGGATGGAAGAGAGCTGATAAGCCAAGGCTGGCTCTCCTTAGGAGAATGAGCAGAGAGGATGGTAATCTCCATTTCCATCTTAGTCCTCTATCATAATTTCTCTTTTCTCTTTTCATTTACATTTCTGAATGAATTTTGCAAAAAGCTATCAAGGAGTTCTAAGTTTCGTTAATGCTGGTTGTTAAAGTTTCTCAGAAGAAGCCCTTCTGAAATCCCATGACCCAATAATGCTATTATTGTTATTTTGTTTTGTTCCCATAAAACTAAAGTGGCAATAATAACATACAAGATTATTTTGAATATATAAAGCACTGTCAAATACATCACTTTGAATCCTCATCATAACTCTGTAAGGTACATAGAACGGGTATTTCTAAGAGGGGATAAGGGATAGTACCCAAAGTCACACAGCTAATACCTGCTGTCTTTAAATCAATGACATTGATTCTTCCTTGTAGAATATGCCTTCCCTCATTCTTTAAAGGTCCAATTTATACTTCCAGTGACATCTTTTTTTAAAAAACAATTTATTGAAGTATATCATTCATACATGAACATACATAAACAATAAGTGTCCAGTAAATGTCACGAATTTACAAAACAAACATGCATAACATCATACAGGGGTCCCACACATCACCCCCCCACAAACACCCTGCATTGTTGTGAAACATTTGTTAACAAATCATGAAAGAACATCGTCAAAGTATCACTACTAACTATATTCCGTATTTTCCTCCCCTACACATTTTTTAAAAGGATTTATTTATTTATTTGTTTGTTTGTTTATTTATTTATTTATTTACTTTTATCCATTTTTACCCCCCATTTTTGCTGTTTCAGTGTCCATTTGCTGGGCAACTTTCTGTGTCTGTTTCCTGCCCTCTCTTCTCATCCTTCTCCTCCTGTCTTCACTGGGATTCGATCCTCGGAATCTCTGATGTGGGAGAGAGGCGTCCTACCACCTGCACCACCTTAGTTCCTGGTTTTTCGGTGCGTCTTGTCTTGGCTCTTCCTTGTGTCACTCTCCTGTTATGTCATCATCTTGCTGCGTGGCTCGCGGGGCCTGGCGGCACACCTATGCACAGGGCCTGGTGGCCCATGCTCCTTCTATATTTTTCTTTTTTTAATTTTTACTGGGAGGTTCTGGGGATCGAACCCAGGTCCCTCCATATGGGAGACGGACGCCCAACCACCTGAACCACATCCAGCTCCCTGCTATATCTCTTAAGGCTGACCAAAGATACCTAGAGTTACAGTCTTTTCCCATACAGGATTGTCATATAATAAATTATGCTTAGTTTATCACTAGCATTCTGAAAACCAGACCTAGGGAGAAAAACTAGGTCTGGTGACACATGCATGGTTTCTAATATAGCGAATGTTTAGCCTACCCTGATTATCACAAAATCAGGACAGCGAGAATATTCGCAGTCCAGTGACATCTTTAATTCTGTTACCAGAAACCGTTTCTCAATCCTCTGATGACCCACAGGACTTTAAACCTCTCTTATGACACTTAACATAACGTACCTTTGCTACATTTACAGATGTATGGTCTTAATATACTCAATGGTTGTTTTAGTTAGCTAAAAGCTGCCAGAAGCAATATACCAGAAACGGGCTGGCTTTTACAATGGGGATTTATTAACTTATAAGCTTACAGTTCTGAGGCTGTGAAAATGTCCAAATCAAGGCTTCACTAGGCAATGCTTTTCTCCCCGAGGACCAGTTGCTGGTGGTCCTGGATTCCTCTCTCATACGGCAAGACACATGGTGGCGTACGCTGGTCTCTTCCCCTCTCCTCTGGGCCTTGTTGCTTTCAGCTTCTGGTTTCAGTGGCTTTCTCTCTCCCAGGTTCCACTGATTTCAGCTTCTTGCTCTTGTGGCTATCTCTTTCTGTGTGCTCTATCTCTGTGGCTCCCTATTCCTCCAGTAAATGAAGTAAGACCCACCCTAGGTCACATCCTACTGAAGTAATCTAATCAAAAGCCCCCACCTACAACAGGTTCACACCCACAGGAATGGATTAGCTCTAAGGACATGATCTTTTCTGGGGTCCACAAAAGCCTCAAACTACCACAATGTTAAATTCCTGAAGGGCAGAGACTGGGTCTTATTTATCTTTATAGCCCTCATAGCATCCAGAAGCACTCAAATTTTTATTGAATGACTAATATTTAATTTTATTGAATGTGAGTTTATGTGAGTGATCCATTTTTAAAGAAACTTTGTAATAAAAAACATTATAGAAATAAATGGGCCCATTAACACCTAAATAAATAAACAAAATATATTTGTGTGGGAGTTATATTTTTTAAAAATTAAGTTGACCATGATACTTTTGAACAAGAATTATAATAATGCTTCTTTTAATATTAAGTATTTAGGGAAAATCTATTTGACTTATAGTACTATTATTTGCAGTTTCTTCCTTCCAGGAAATATAACCTGCATTAAACTTAAAGTCTACTTGTATTAGATTAAACTTTAATTGATTCAAAGGGAGCATCTCTGTAGCAAAAGGTGGAGGATGAACTTTAATTCTTTTCAATATTGCCAGAAATATTTTTATTTTTATTTCTTGTATTTTGGGAAGCAAAACAGTAGAAAGAAGCCTGAAACTCAAAAGCACCACCTGGCAATATATATAACTCTGTAATCTGCTTGTGATCTTCTGCTAAAGGCAATGAAAATACATAAAGGGAAATGGATCTATTATTTTAAATATACTTAATGTATATATATATACATACACACACAAAGTATTAATGCCACCTAACATATAAATCTGTATAGCATTAGTTTTTTTTAAAGGTAGACATCCTTTTGGAGAGGAACAAAGTTATATATAATTACACTAAACATCATAAACTATATTATTTCCTATTCCACAGAACTAGCCTATAATTTATATAAGCCTGAGGAAGAGAGATAAGGAAATTCTTGATTCATATCATACCCAGAGCTCTGGCATATAAGACTTACCAAAATGAGGCATTTAACTTCCTTTTGCTTTTCAACAATTATCTTATTTGTAGAGTCACTCTAAACTTGAATGAATTCTACATGCTTTTAACAAATAAGACTCTTACCAAAATGCTACTGAAGGGAGCAGGGCAGCTCAGTCACTCAAAAGACAAGACCTGCATGGCAGAGACAGAAGCACTGCCACAGCTTCAGAAGGACTTCAGGATGCAGAATAAGTCTGTCTTTATTCTGGCCACCAGCGGGGAAACCGGCAAAGTACTCTTAAATCCTGCAACAGAGCCTGTGTTTCCAAAGTCACGCTCATTGGCTGGAGGAAGCTCACTTTTGACGATGAAGCTTATAAAAATGCAACTCAAATTTTGACATAATGAGAACATTCTAAAATTGACTGAGGTGATGACAGCACAACTCTGTGATGAAAATGAGATGTACTGAGTGTACATTCTGAAAGTAATGTACAGGGCATGAGACTGTTTAACACAGTGAATCCTGTGGTGGAAGATGATTGGTTAACAGAACAAATATAAGAACGTTTTCTCATGAACTATAACAAATTCATAACACTAATATGGGGTATTAATAATAGGGTGGTATACCAAATGTAAAATATGGACTATAATTAGTAATTAGTAATATGTTAGTATAATTAGTAATGTTCTTTCATAATTTGTAACAAATGTTTCACAACAATACAAGGTGTTAGTGGTGGCGTGACATATGGGAGCCCTGTATGTTACGCATGTCTGTTTTGTAAGTTCACAACTTTTACTATACACGTATTGTTTATGTATGTTTATGTGGAATGATAAACTTCAATAAAATTTGTTTTCATTAAAAAATGTGACTCAAGAAGTGGTGGATTTTGAAAAGTTGGATGACTAAGCTTCTTCCTTTCAAAGTCATGATGTTGCTTTCTGTTGCCTGGGTATGACCAGAAAAAAAAAAAAAGGTTGGGGCAGTGATGGGATATGTTTATGTTGACTGAGATTATGTGCTGAAGTCTGCAGAGCTGGCAAAAGATGGAAGGTGCAAACATTTCAACTTGCTGTCCTCTAAAGGAGCTGATAAGATGAGCAATTTTATATACCTGTAAGTTAAGGGAGAAGTGAAAGCCAAGTTTGAAGAATTAAAAATTCGATTGTTACTCAATATTTAGGCCTGGAGTACTACATGTGATAGGCAAGAATCTCACCCAGGTGAATGGCTGATTAGGAAATTATTTGGCTGCTTACCAGAATCTTAGGCCAGTGGATATAACTGTGCCCGTGGTGACCATGGTTAGAGCAAAGCTGAAAAATGTAGTGAAACCAAACAACACGAAGATGGAACTGCTGGAAAACAAGGCTATCTACACCCTGGTGAAAGTCAATGATGACTCTCTCAAGCCATGTGCACAGTGGAGAAAAGCTATTTATTTTTTAAACCTCAATACCCATCACCAAATCAGTAATTTCAGGGTATAAGGAAATTCAGCCTGCTTAATTTAACTTTGTCATTTCACTATTCTCAGCCCTCCAGATCCAATCAAGAAATTACTGTGTTGTACAATAGTGGTTCAGAGCCTGGCTGTACATGTAGATCACCTAGGGAGCTCTTGAAAATAGAGATTTATAGGCCTTACCCTTAAATCTTCTGTATAAGAATTTTGGGGGTATGGATACAGGAATCACCCGCCCCCCCCATTTATTTTAAAGGCTTCCTTTGGTGGTTCTGATGTTACCAGCTTTGGAAACACTTGTCTGCAGAATTACAGCAGCAGTGTAAATCTTTTGTACCTTATGTACCCTGACATGAGCTCTGTTCTAAGTTACCTAGTGCTAACTGTAATTGTGTAACTAAACATTGTGCCTTTACTAATTCTTCAGACCATATAAAATAAAAATGGATTTCACAACCGAAAAAAAACTGCTATTGAAGGATTGCACTCTTTCTTTAACATAGTATGATGTTTGAATTGAAAGCCAAAAGTGACTGTGCCTCAATTACTCACATAAGTGAACCTGAGAAAAACATATAAAAAGAGTGTTTGCTTTATGGAAAGATTTCCTTTGGGAATTCTTAACATAGTTCCACTAGAATGTTTAAAACATGTCTTAATTTAAAATAATTCAATTTATATCACATCTTTAAGGAACACATCTGTAACATAATGGTGTATCAACATATACAAAAACACTGATAATTTCTGAGAAAGTTATTAAGTTATGCGGTCCACATACAGGAAATAAGAGCACTTGTATTCTATTTCTGGCTCTAGCAACCTTGCATAGGTTCTAAACAGACTTCAGAGGATTTTTTGAAAACTTTTCCAATGAAATTATGTCTACTCCAAAGTGACTTTGATGCTAATTATGTATTGCTATTTTCTAAATCACACTTTTTAAAATCTCTGAACTCATTCTTCTAGTCTTGTCTAAAAAAGGGCAGAATATATTGCTAAAAAGATTCATGTTTAGCAATAGCTGAGTTTTTTTAAAACAAAACCTACAATTTAACAAAATCACCTCACAGAGTTCTCAGGGTAATGTTTTGAGATTTGAACAGGGATGCAGGAGAGGTTGGTTTATTTGTTTCTTTTATTACCTTTATTGCATTCTGGCCAAGTTCTTGGTACTCTATAACCCAGAAGACTTAGGCCCTGGAATGCGGTTTCCATCAAGATAAGATAAACAGCTAAAAATTTAAATATAGAATGGTGCTTCTTAAAGTTTTCCTGCAAAATGCTCCTAAGAGGAGCAGAGGAAGGTAAACTCATACTACTGAGGGTATGAAGACTGGCCTAATGGGCTCAAGTTTGACGTTTTAGCAAATTTTTCATTTTACACTCTTATATATCATGTTTGTTTTGTTACTTAAAAATGATTTATATACCTATCATCAAATAAAATTGATAGTCCAGGAAAAAATACCATGTTTACCTTGGCAGTTGCAAACCTCTCACTTTCAACTATATATGGCACCAACTTACTTTCCAAATCGCATCCCTGCACTGGCTGCCCCTTCCTTCCAACAGAGCCAATTTAAAAATCACTAACTACAGAGAGCTATCTGTTATAGGTAGGAATAGACCTTCTGTCTCAGTTATTTTGGGATAGAAAAAATATTGAGGAATACTGGTTGGGCTTAAGGTAGCTGTGTAGAGAATTTTTAACTGGTCCAAATTTTTATTAGGATTAAAAGTTAGGTTTAATATGCATGGAAATATTCTAGTATATAGAAATTATTATCTAAAGTTATTTATCCTTTCTGGAACTCTTTCTATTTTTTCATTTAACTTTGTAATTCTGAAAGAGAAAAATGTATATTAAGCTGTTATAAAAACCCGATTTTCATCTCAGAATAAAAGGAAAATAACTTTTCTGTTATTGCAGCTTACAATCTAGCAGTAATATATTCCAGGATCATGTTTGTGTTTTAAAATTTGAATACCAAACATAGAAAATGAAAATAAACTGTATATGAAAATCATGTTAATACTTTCTATGGCTCTTAGTCATATTCCCTTGTGATTATGGACCTATAAAGGTGGATAGGGAGGTAGGTACCCAGTATAATAAGCTCTTTGTTTTTTTTTCGGTTTTGTTCTTTGTTTTTTTTGTTGCTGTTGTTAGAGCTAAATTGAGGTACAGAAGCTATAATTATTTGCTGAAGTTGAGAAAGCAAAAAAGTAGCAAAATTGGGATCAGACATAGTCAAATTGGCAGTCCAGTATTATTTCTTCTTCCTCACAATGCCTAAACATAAATCAAGACATTTTTGTAGCATAAGGGATCTATAACACTATATGTATTTAGTAAAGTTTCTTTTAATCTAATAATCAAAAGCTGAAAATATTACTATAAATAGAACATAGAAGCATATCTATAGCCTATTTATACCTTTAGATTTTCACCATTTTACCATTTAATATTAATTTATCAGTCTACCTGAAGTTAGACATGATTAAGGTTACAAGCTGATTAGAATATTTACATGATTCCTATAGACATCTTAGTAATTTTGTAAATGTTAAAAACATTTAAAGTATAATTTAACATGTGCTCTACTTGCTACAGATTTTCCCTTAGAGTTTAATGGTTCCTAGATATCAAGGGCCAACTGAAAGCAATCTGACTTCTTAAAACTCTGCCCACTCACTGAAGCAAAAACAAAACAAAAAGAGCTTTGATTCTAACTAAAACCAGTTGGTTTTAAGGAGGAACAAAACCACACAAGCATCCAAACAGAAACCCTGTGTCAAATATTTTCAAAATGAAACATTAAGATAAAAAATTTTCTGCCACATTTTTACCTGGCTGACTCCTACTTATACCTTAGTTCAGTGTGATTTTACTGAATTATTTTTTTTTTAAATAAGGCTGCCTCCATATAAGGATGTCACAGTTTGAAGCCTTTGTGAATCCCAGAAAAGATCATGTTCTTAAATCCAATCCATTCCCATGGGTATGGGATCCTTTGACTGGATTGGATTCAGTTAGGGGCCTGTGATTGGAGTACTTCAGTGAGGCGGGTCCCAGGGTGGGTCCCTGCCCTCTTGCTGGAGTCTTACATAAACGGGAGATACATGCAGACAGACACAGAGATAGCTGCCTTTTTACGCTGTCATTTGAGAGAGGACTCAGGATTGCCTACAGCTGCAGAAAGACAGCAAAATCCTGAAAGGCTGAGAGAGAGGCCTGAGGTTGGAATCAGCAGAGCAGCTGGAAGCTGAAGAGAAGTAGCCTGGGGAGAGAGATGCCCTATGCCTGATTGCCCACAGCTGAGCTCAGAGAGAAAGCGAGCCTGGAGGAGAAAGCAGAGACTGGCCGCCATTCTGCCTTACTACGTGGCAGGAGTCTAGGATCTGCCAGCAGCCGACTTTTGTTGAGACAGTATCTCTGATGCTGTCTCGATTTAGACATTTTCACAGTCTTGGATTTTACCCTAATAAATTCCCATTATAAAAGCCAACCCATTTCTGGTATTTTTGCATTGGCAGCCTTCCTAAAATAAAGGAAGCCAAATAAAATTATTTGACTAAAACCTTTTTGAAATGAGAGATGGAGAGAAAGTAACCATCCAGTTTAGATAAGTAAATATAGCAAATGGCTGTCTACCTAAACATGTACTTAAATCAGGCATCTCTAGTGCATCGAACTTCATGATATTTACAAACACAGGTTTTTACTAGCCATTATTATTTTCATTTACAAAGAAATTAAATATATCAAATTAAGTAAATCAGTTCAATTTATATACTTACTAAGACAAATGGGAAAATGACAGAGAAGGAAAGACATAACAGCCTACCTGTTGAACTTTTAATGTGAACAGATTTTCAGTTTTTAGAAGGAAAAACACTGAAGAATTGAGTTTAATTGGTAAGGGGTCTCTATCACTGAATCATCTACTCAAGGATGTTTATGTCAACTGGAATGGCACTTAGGAAGCTAGCTGTCATACATAGCCTAAAAATTCTACATACTTTAGAAAATGAATCAATAATTTTTGAAAAATACTTCAAACCATTAATTACTCAGGTAAATTACCATTCTGAATTGTCATAAGGAATCTATGTGGAAGAATCAGGGCTACTATGTGCAGTTAGTTTATGTTTAGGAAACATATTATAATATAGAAAAAATTGTTTTATCAGCAACTTTTGAATATACACCTGTTAGGAACAGACATGACACCCGTAGGTGATACAAAAGATTTTTATTATTTTTAATTAGAAGCATGATCTCTAAAATTTTGCTTCACTTAACCAAAGTATTATAAAGGATATGGTTTCATAACAATGTAAAATAATGTGGAAGAAAAATAGAAGTCAACCTACAACAAGGTATGATGCAGCTGCTGAAATTATCAAATGTGCATACTAATTCTTATAACTGATGACAAATTTGAACAGGAGTCACTAAATTCCACCTGCAGACACATCATGTCAAGTGAGTATGAACAATAATAATTTCATGCCAGTGATGCCAAGAGAAATAGCCCAACATTCTTTGTACATGTCAGAACAATGACAGATATAGTTGATTTATAGCTAACTGAGGATTAATGTCAAAGAGTTTATTAGAATTCATTCTGATGCCTCTAATTCTGGAAACATGTTAATTAGTTTCTTAAAAATGTAAACATAAAGATAATGCATATAAATAGAAAACAGAAATGGATGGTAACCATACTTCTCATAAAAACAAAAATATTCTAAGCTCAAATACAAATGTCTTCTTTTGAATATGATTCGTATCTAAATTATTTTAGTTATGATGAGTTCTGCAAGCATGTTGAAAATAATCACCAGTCTAATTAATTAAAGGTGCCCAACAGGCACAGTTCAATTTAATAACATGAAGAAAAATATATGATTTTATATAATAGCTGTTGTGATAAAGGAAATTTCTATTTGGTTAAAATTGTAATTCTGTGCCACCATGATAAAATGACTTCTTTACTCAGGGACTACAAATGACTAAGAAGAAAGTATAATTGAGAACTCTTCAATACTGAAAGTTAAATGGAAGGTTTGGAATAACTTACAGGATAAGGGAAGAATGGGTATAGAAAAACTGAAGTTAGTTATTTTATTTAGTTCTTAGACATGCAGAACAGCCTTTACGCCTCTAATCATTATTCTGCTCAGTAAAGTGTTGGCATGAGTTTATTGGGAAAAACAAACTGGGACTAAACAAAAGTGAGTGGGCGAACCAAAGTTCTGTCATTTATAGGCAGAATGACCCAGAATAAATCACTTAGCTTCAGATTCCACATGAATAAAGGAAGGACAGTTTCTAGATCCTAAACAATTCAAACATTAAGAGATATTGAAAGTTTGAAATTCAAGCCATTTTTTTTTTTTAAAGATTTTATTTATTTATTTATTTATCCCCCCCTGCTGCTTGTGCTCTCTGTGTCCATTTGCTGTTTGTTTTTCTGTGTCTGCTTGTCTCCCTTTGTTGGGTCGTCCTGCTGCGTCAGCTCACCGCGCCGCACGGGCTGGCTTGCCTTCACCAGGAGGCCCCGGGAATCGAACCCGGGGTCTCCCATATGGTAAACGGAAGCCCTATCAATTGAGCCAAATCCGCTTCCCTCAAGCCATTTTTAATCTTTATATCCTACGGTTATCACTGCAGGCTATAAAATGTACAAGGACGGACAACTAGCTATAACATATAAGCAGAGCCAAACTAGATACTAAATTTGATAAACCTATATACTGTATACTAAATTTGATACATGCAGGAGGTCTTTTCACTTTTCTGTTAACTGACAACCACCACCCAAAAAGTTGCTTCTCCCTAGAAATGGTGAAACACAGAAACCTTGTCCTACTCTGGCTACGCACTTCTGCAAAGAAGCTGGAAACTGAACTAAGTCCATAAAATGAACACGTTAGCCACAGGGAGACTGGCAGATTTGCTTTTCCTGGCTGACAAATTGAGCATCTTCCTAATCCTGATACCTAAATCTGTTCTGCAGATGAGATCAGTGGAAGATGTAACCTCAGTTCAGTTCTATATGAAGAGGTGCACCTTAAAATTTGAAGTAACACAGAAAAAAAAAATATGTTGATATAGAAATAAGGCATTTAAAGGAGACAAAAATACATTACAAGATAATAGTCTTAATCCATACAGGACCTTTCACAGAGAAACTCAAAGCATTTTTAGAAATTAACTGAATTAGTTTCATGAAACTTCAGTGAAGAGACAGGTATTATCCAAATTTTTCCAAAGGAGACAAAAAGAAACAAAGGAACTAAAGTTATTCAATTTGCTAATGACAAAGCTCCTAATTCCAAATCTATTATCTTAAATTGTTAGAAAGGGGCTCAGTCCCATGAGAAATATTAACTAAAATGTCTCAGGCTTTGTAAAAAATGTTTGACTTCTCACAAAATGTGAGTGCAGAGACAGTGTGTTGTTTTTCTTAGCATTTAACTTTATACTTAGTTCAGTAACTGCCACAGTGTGGGCACGTTATATATTTGCTGAGTAAATACAAGCTATTAATAATAGCTAAAAGACCCAACCTCGAGGACTTCCGGGAAGATGGTGTATTAGTAAGACATGGGAATCTCTTCTCCAGAAAACTAGCTAGAGGACAGGCTAAAACAGCCCCGAAAAAGATCTTCTAGGGTTTAGGACAGCAGGTGAAGGCTGCACACCACCCAGAAGAAAGAGGGACAGAAGAGGGAAATCACGAGACAGAATTCTGAGTTGGAACCAGCAGCGGCTGCTGCTGCCAGCACCCTCCCCCACACTAAAGACTGTAGAATTCTCCGGCCTCTGGGCCTGTGACTACAGACAAAGGGGACTCCAGGGATCTACCACTCCAGGAAAGGGGAGAGAGAGGGACACAGCCTTAGGTTGACTCAGGTTCTGAACCACAAATTTGGGCTGCGGTGCCCCACGGGCCCTTCCAGGCCAGGTGGGACCACACGGTGCTTTGCTCTGGGAGCCGGCGAAGGACTGGAGAAATCCAACCCTCGCAATCTCCCTCTCTTCTAGCCTGGACTAATTGTTGAGGACTCCACAGGAGAGGGGAGAGAGAGCCTGGGGCTGACTGGGCTTTTGACTTGCAGGTTTGGTCTGCCCTGTCCCAAGAGTCCTTCTAAGCCGGGTGGGGCTGCGCCATTGTTTGCCTTGGAGACTGCAAGGGGCTAAAGATATACGAACCTTCCAATCTCCTCCTCTACTAACAGGGACTGATTGTCCCTGTACTCAGAGAGGAGTGGAAACATTTCCTAGTTGGAAAAAGGGAGGGGGCTGCCAGAGAAGACTGGGGAACTGTCTCAGAAAGTTTGAATTACAAGGCTCTTAGCATCCAGACAGGAAGCTCTATCACATTGATCTAGTCTGTGTTACAACAAATACACTTCCACCAGGCATTGAATTGAGAGCTTCCAATGAGCGCCATCTCCTGGCAGTCGAAGGAAGTACACATAAGAAAATTAAAAATAGGTAGGAGAGGCTTTTCCTGGCCTCTATAGCCTCCCTGCCCAAAGCCCTAGGAAGCGACTCTACAACCAATTACTGGGTCCACTGCCCAGTTTTGAGCAACCAGCAGGACAATCCTAACAATCCAGGTCGAGCCAGAAATCAAAGAGCTGTGGTAACTCGCAGCCTCCTGCCACTAAATCCCTATAAAAGAGAAAGAGGTTGAGCATCTGAGTAAACTACATCCTAACCAGATGCTGAAACACCAGCAAAAAATTACGAGCCATACAAAGAAAATAGAAGACATGACCCAAGAAAAGGAATACATCAAAGTCCCAGAAGAGATGCAGAATTTGAGAGAACTAATCAGCGAAAAGAGCACAAATTTCCAAAATCAAATTAATGAGTTCCAAAACAATATAGTTGAAGAGATAAATGACATCAAGAAAACATTGAGCGAACGCAAAGAAGAATTTGAAATCCTGAACAGAAAAGTAACGGAGTTCATGGGAATGAAAGACACAATAGGTAAGGTCAAAAACATTTGAGGCATACAACAGCAGACTCGAAATGATAGAAGAAAGAATAAGTGATACCGAAGACAGAGCAGCTAAAATTGAAAAGAGAAAAGAACAGAGAGAGAAAAGAATGGAAAAAATTGAGCAGGACTCAAGAGAGTTGAATGACAACACAAAACGCAGCAACATATGTGTCATGGGAGTTCCAGAAGGGGAAGAGAAGGGAAAAGGAGTAGAAAGAGTATTTGACTAAATAATAGCTGAAAATTTCCCAACTCTCATGAAAGAAATGAACTTACATGTCCAAGAAGCACAGCGTACCATAATAAGAATAAATCCAAATAGACCTATGCCAAGACACATGCTACTTAGAATGTCAAATGTCAAAGAGAAAATTCTGAGAGCAGCAAGGGAGACGTTAACTGTCACATACAAGGGATGTCCAGTAAGACTTAGTGCAGATTTCTCTTCAGAAAACATGGAGGTGAGAAGACAGTGGTATGATACAATTAGGAAACTGAAAGAGAAAAACTGCCAGCTGAGAATTCTTTACCCAGCAAAATTGTCCTTCAAATATGAAGGGGAGTATAAAATATTCACAAACAAACAGAAACTAAGAGAGTTTGCAAAAAAAGAACCCACCTTTGCAGGAAATACTAAAGGAAGCCTTAGAACCTGAAAGAAAAAGACAAGAGAGAGAGGCTTGGAGGAGAATATAGAAGAAACAATAGCAGAAAGGATAACCAAGAGAGTAAAAAGAGAGACAAAAACAAGATGACATATGAAAACCAAAGAATAAAATGGAGGAAGTAAACAGTGCATTTACAGTAATATCATTGAATGTGAATGGATTAAACTCCCCAATCAAAAGATACAGGCTGACAGAATGGATAAAAAAACATAAGACATCCATACACTGCTTACAAGAAACTGACCTTAGACCCAGGGATACAAATCAGCTGAAAGTGAAAGGCTGGAAAAAGATGCTCCATGCGAATAGTAACCAGAAAAGAGCAGGGGTAGCTATACTATTAGACAAAACAGACTTTAAATGCAAAAAAATAGAAGAGATAAGGAAGGCCATTATATATTAATTAAAGGGATGATCCACCAGGAAGATATAACAGTCATACATATCTATGCACTTAACCAGGGTGCCCCAAAATATATAAGACAAACTCTGGCAAAACTGGATGGAGAAACAGACATTTCTACAATTATCGTTGGAGACTTCAACAACCCACTCACATCATCAGATAGAACAACTAAACAAAAGATCAACAAGGAAACAGAATTCAAACAATATAATAAACAAGTTAGACCTAACAGACATATACAGAACACTGCATCCAAACTCAGCGGGTTATACATTCTTCTCAAGTGCCCATGGATCTTTCTCCAGGATAGACCACATGTTAGGTCACAATGCAGCTCTCAATAAATATAAAAAGACTGAAATTATACAAAGCACCTTCTCAGATCATAATGGAATGAAACTAGAAATCAATAACAGACAGGAA
>JAQZBX010042285.1:0-22059 GCA_029593785.1 Cabassous unicinctus | reverse complement strand
ATATAATAACATCTAACATTAAAAGTAAAGCCTATTTCTAAAACTCACTCTAAATCTATCAAACTAAAAACCAAACTTTCACTAAATTGGCCGATTAGAGAATGGGTATAAGGGGTTGAGTACTGAGGCATCTCCATTTCTTTGGTATTGTGCCTTCTTTCAGTCTCCAAACACCAGCTCCTCTGAGGCTCAAGCTGAGCCCTTCAGGTCACGCATGGTCTTTGTAGTTGTCAATACTAGGATCTGCAACACAATCATAAGTTCTGGAATCTGGGGAAGCACAGAGATGAATGGAGGAGGAAGCTGTACATGGAGACCCTGCAGGCACCTACAGCCCTCTTCTCCAAATTAAGGAGCCATGGAATGAATGGCTGAGTAGCCTAGGGACTTGTATGGAAAGGGTTTCTTTTTTTTTTAAAGATTTATTTATTTATTTATTTATCCCCCCCCCTTGCTGCTTGTGTTTGCCATGTCCATTCGCTGTGCGTTTTTTCTGTGTCTGCTTATCTCCCTCTTGATGTGAGGTCTTGCTGCATCAGCCCACCGCACCTGGCGGGCCAGCCTGCCCTCACAAGGAGGCCCTGGGAACCGAACCCGGGGCCTCCCATATGGTAAACGGGAGCTCTATCGATTGAGCCACACCCGCTTCCCTGGAAAGGGTTTCTGTCCACTGGGGAACAAGTTCTCAGGACATCCTTCACTTCCTGTACCTATTTTTACCAGCTAGTTATTTCTACTTGCATGTTCACATAAAATAGCAGGTACCCTAATGTTCCCCTCAGTTTTGCTGAATTTTCTGAAGTGCCAAAAAGAAAGCTAGAAAAGCAGTGGATTCCATATGCACTTGTTTCCCTTTCCCTCTTCTTCTGACATGCTCCATATTTCCTCTTCTTTCTTTTAATAGCTTTTTACTTCCCAAATCTCTTCTCTTGAGCCTAGTACAGGATAATTTCTGGAACCAGACTTGCTCTGGAACAGTGTTGACAGCTGAGGGAGGGAAGAAAGAAAACATTTATGCATGTCCAAGTGACTCAGTGCAGGAAAACACCTGTGTGGTCTGAGGAACGTTCACAGGGAGGGACATGAGTAGTTTCGGGGACAGAGCAGACCTGTCTCACTGGAGCTGTGGGTTCTGTGAGGAGCAGGGACCCCTCAGCTCTGTGGTCCAGAGACTCTGTGGTGGACCTGGTTCATTCCAGGAGACCAGGCAGCAGGAGTGTGAGAGCCAGTGTGTGCAACAAGCCAGTCAGTAGCCCCTTCACACAAGTCCTCCAGAAACCCTGCCAGGCCTTGTAAAGTATTGTGGGACAGCTGGAGAACAATCTCTCTCAAATGGGAGCAAATTCAGGTTTTATTCCTAATCATGTGATTTTTGGATTTGGGTGAAGAGTGGAGGGTAGAAGTGTGTTCAAGGTATGCATCCCACTGCACCTTTCCAGGACACACACTCACACCACCTGCCCTGCCCCCACATTCACAAGCACACCTCACAGATTTGCACATAGACACTCCCCAGTCCCTATGCACAGAATCCATGTCCCCTTAAGGGAACACTGATGCTTATAAGAACTGTAGTTGTTTACTTGGAAAATCACTTTCTTTAACCATACCCCAATCCTCATTTCTTCCAGGAGATGGAGCCAGAACGACTCTCCAGACAAGGCCAGCAAGACTGCTTTGATTTCTTGTGCAGATTTTTCCTCAACAAGTGAGTGATTCCAGAATATATGCTGTTTTTCCTTGCTCTTAGAGTCATTCACAATTACAAAAATGAAAACTCTCTCAGGATCAGATCATGATGTGTAGTGTTTACTCAGGTACTTTGTTCTCTTCATGCCTTCAGAAAACAGATGAGAAACAGTGGTTGAATCAAAGGCCCCATAAGCAAGTGTAGGGACATCTGTGGAAGGCACATGCTTTCCTGGGACATACATCACTCAAGTCCATTTTGCTTTGTGAATACAGAATTCTTAATCAATGGTTTAAAAAAATTGCTGCTGAGGAAAAACCCCTACCATGTAGTTAATAATCTGCTGCTGCCTTTTGTGGATGCCCTTTTGAATCAGTGGTCAGTTTGATGATGACCCCACTTGACTCTTTCCTCTCCTAGGAAATTGTATATATCAAATATAATGTACGTTATTGGATATCCTTATCTGAAGTCAATGGAAAGAGAAAGAAATAAAAAGGGGAACATTTATATCTTAGGTAAAGAGTAGGAACCCCTCCTCAGCATTAGATGGGACCACCTCATCTTTTCAGTCTTTAGGGAGCTCCACCATCATTTGTACCTTGACCCTGGCATTTGACCCTGGCTTTTATCCTGTGTAGATTTGAAATTTCACCTGGGAAATGCACATAGTCATGCACACGTTCATAATCACACCACATGTGGATACCCCAAAACACCAAGCAAATAATCCCATAGCACTTAGAAGGAACAGAGATACAAGGGCTGTAGAACTTGGTCATAGGTCTTTACCTGGAAAATCACTTTCTTTAACCATATCCCAAATCCTCATTCCTACCAGGAAGCAGGGACCAGGATGGCTTTCTAGACTAAAGCCAAGAGATTTGAAATCATCTAGATTTTTTCCCTCTAAACTGAGTGATTCCATAATATGTACTGTTTTTGCTTGCTCTTGAGGTCACCTGCAATTACATAAAAGAAGACACTATGAGAGTTCATGCTGTATAGTGTTTGCTCAGATCTTGGTGATTTCAGAAAACCAGATGGGAAATAGCAGTAAAGACAAAGATGACAAGAATAAGTGTAGAGGGTACCTACATGAGCTTTTCCTGTCCATTTGGTGGCCATTACAAAAGTCTTAATCCAAGGAGGAAAAATTGTTTCTGAGGAAAAGGCTCCCTACTGTACAGTCTACAAGCTGAGGCTGCTTCTTATATCAGGGGTCTGTTATTAGGAGTCCTCTCTCCAACCTTTTTCTCCCAAAAGATGGTAGCTAACATCTGTAGTGTACATGGTCATGTTTTCATATCTGTATTTAATTGAAAAAAAAAAAGAATGAATCCAAGAAAGGAACATATCTATCTTAGTCAAAAATAGGTGACTTTACCTTGCCATTAGTTATGGCCTCCTCATCTACCCTGTCACTCAGAAGCTCCTCTAACATGTCCTCCAAGGCAGCTAAGGGGCATAGAAACTGTCAGTAAATTGGGGGTGCAGCTCACACATTACTCAGGGAACTTTACTTGACTGACACTATGGGGCTAGAATATATGGAAGTTGTTGGTTAACAAGCATACAGGTGCTATTGAACCCTCCTCCATGGAAGAAAGAGACCAAGGAGAGAGGAGCAGGAAAGAAATAAGAAATAGACTACTTGGTTTTGCAGTTAAAGACAATTCATATTAATGTAAAATAGTCAGCAAATGGTACTGTGGTGCTGTGCTACACTAAGAGTCAAAGATAGAATCCTATTTCTATTCATGCCCATTTTGAAGCCCAGCTAAATTGATAGTATCTTTTTGATATCATCCAAGACCATTTCTGCCAACATTGCATTTTTCTCATATGTTATATAGGAGTTTTAAAAATTATTGAAGTAACATTTAAATAACATAAAATTTGCCATTTCAACCATTTTTATGTGTACAACTCAGTGGGATTAATTACATTTACCATATTGTGTTACCATCACTACCATCCAATACTCAGGCTTTTTCATCACCTATACATAAACTCCATATATAGCACTCCATTCCCCCTGACCCAGTAACTTCAAATCTGCTTAGAAGTCTTTCTGAATTTGCTTATTCTGGAAATATAAGTGGAATCATACAATATTTGTCCTTTTGAGACTATCTTATTTCACTTAACATAATGTTTTCAAGGTTCATTCGTGTAGCAGCATGTATCAGAACTTCATTACTTTTTATGGCTGAATAATATTCTATTATATGTATAAGACACACTTGGGTTGTTTCAACTGTTTCAATAATGCTTCTAGAGACATTGGTGTGCAAGTAATTATTTGGGTCTCTAGTTTCAATTCTAATATACCTATTAGTGGGATTATAGGTTATATGGTAATTCTTTAAGTTTTTGAGGAACTGCTATGCAGTTTCCACAGTGGCTGTAAAATTTTTCATTCCCACCAGCAATGTATGAGGGTTCCTTTTTATTCACATCCTAACACTTGTTATTTTCCTTTTATCTTTTTATATTGGCTGTCTTAGTGTAACTCATCTTCATTTCATTTCCCTAATGAATAATGAGTTTGCCTATCTTTTCATGTGCTTATTGGTAATTGGTATATCCTCTGGAGAATTATCTATTCAAGTCCTTTGCCCATTTTTAATTGGGTTGTTTTTCTTTTTATTGTTGAATTGTAGGTATTCTTTACACATACTGGCTATTTAAACCCTTACTTGAAATATGATTTGTAACTATTTTTGTAGGTTGTTTTCACTTTATTGATAATGTCCTTTGATTCACAAAACTTTTGGCTTTTGATGAAGTTCACTTCTATTTTTTTGTCATTGTTTCACTTGCATTTCTGTACCTCAGTTTTTCCACTTGAGGAGTAGGATAGTAAAGCAACCATTGCATATGTCTGTGAATGAGTTAATGTATGTAAAGTGTGCAGTAAATGCTCAAGAAGGTTAATCAAAGGTGCAATGTCTTGCCTGAGATCTCACAACTTAATAAGACTCAGCTGAATTCACACCTGGGAGTGGAAACTCCAAGGTCAATGCCCTATCCATGAAACACAACTACTTTGCCAATAAAGACCACTTTATTTTAATTCTTTCCCAGTTTTGAATGAATCAGACAAAAATTTGAAAAAATCCTGTTGGTGACTACCTTAGTGTGGAAGATTGTTTTCCTGAATGAACCAGTTGCCTGACAGTTCAAAAGATAATTTGTGTCCCTAAACCTATGAAATCTTGTATTGTTTTTTATCTTAAATTTAAGTTTCTCTCAGAAATGGCATAGAGGGTTTTGAGTCAATGCCCATATGGGCAAAATCTATGATAAGGTGGAAGGGTGTAGTTGTGCAGTGGTTGGGCATGACAGTGATGCAGTGATTCTATTGGGATGGGTGGTGCTGGTTTGTGAAGGGGGTAGCTTAGTGGGGTGGATTGCACTGTCCATGGAACTGGGGAGAGGGTTGGGGGAGGGAACAGGTCAACTCTGGGGATTTGCAGGTAATGTGGTTAAAACTACAATGTGGGAATGTTCTTTTGACAAATATGGCAGGGAAAGTGTTACTGGTTTAGGGTGTTGGTTGAGTGGGCCTGTGGGACAGGGAGCACCTGGGGCAGGCTCCTAGGGAGTCTGTGAGTGTTCATCCTGTCAGTGTGTTGTATCCATGGGTAGAGACGCACACAGTGAACAGAAAGATATTGGACTCCCATCCTGGGCAGTCCCGCCGTGTTCTTAAATAGAAGGGTGGGAGTCTCTTGAGAGAAAAAGCAGTCCCTAATAGGGGAATACAAGCCACTACGTCAAGTCCTCAGTTTTGTTGTAAGTAACTATGAATCTTGTTCTTCAATGAGTGCAGCTTGGTGGTTGCTGTGGGTCCTGAGGGGAGGGGAAAAGAGTAATAGAATAGATGGAACATGGGGTCTTTTTGGGGCATTGATATTGTTCTACATGATCTTGCAATGATGGATACAGGCCATTTAAATTTCATCAAAATTTATAAAAGTTTATGGTCCAAATTGTATCCTATAATGTAAATCATTGACCATGGTTAGTAGCAATGCTTCAATATTTGCACATCAATTATAACAATTGTACTATCCACATGTAAAATGTTATTAATGGGGGAAAAAGGATAAAGAGGGGGATGTTGGGTATATGAGAATCCCCTATATTCTCTACATGAGTTTTCTATAACCTAAAGCTTCTTTGAAGATAAAATTTTTTTATTTCTAAACTTTTTGTACTTGATTTGTTATTTTTTTAAAACTATCATTATTATTTCATTTTCTTATTAATTTTATTTGGTTATTTTGTTGACTTCATTTTTGAAGAATTTTTGCATCACAGAATGTTACAACTCCAGCAGGGGAGGAGCACTGGTGCAGGGTGTCAGTGATGGAAGATGCATGGGAGGAGGTTCACCTGGGACATATGTATATGGCATATGAATGAGTTCAAGTGTTCCTGGGGCATTGTCACAGTGGGTGGAGAGCCACACAATACCCGAAAGAATATTGAATTCCCATCCTGGGGAGTCCTGCCACATTCCCTAATAGAAAAGCAAGAATCCCCCTAGTACAGGGCCAGTGACTAGTGGAGGATGGACCATGATGGGCCCTTAATATTGATGACTGTAATTATGAACCTTTTCTTTTGAAATTGAAACTTAGCTTAGTATTATAGGCTGCCTCAGAGATACCTCCTGAGAGCCTCCTTGTTGCTCAAATATGGCCTCTTTCTAAGCCAAAGTCAGCATATAAATGCATTACCTTCCCACTGGCATGGGATATGACTCCCGGGGAAGAGGCTCCCTGGCACCAAGCACCAACTAGCAATTCAATTGGAAAAAGACCCTTACCAAAAAGACCTTTACTCATTGTAAAGACAAATGAGTTTATATGGTTGAGACTTCAAAGTGAGTCGGGAGGTCATTCCAGAGGTTACACTTATGCACGTCTCAGCAGGATCTCATTGACTGCCACAGTAAATAGTGCCTCAAATAGCAAGTCTCCTTAGGCCTCTGGAGACATCCAGACACTATAGGCAGGACTGACTGCTCAGGAGCTTGGTGTGCTGCCTCTGGGCCCTACTTTGGAATTTATACTTCCCAGTGTGACAGAGTTGGCCTCAGTTGTGATTTCCCTACACGTGACCCTCCTGCCAATTCTATTTGAACCTATAGTTAGTACTAGAGTTGATAGGTTTATGTCCAAAAGACAAACTTTTGGGCTTTCCATGTGCCAGTTGGGCACTGAATCTCAACAGATTGCAACACCTGTCATTGCAGTTGTTCTCACCAAGGACAACTAACAAGAAGATCATGAACACTGACCATCCCAAGAAACAGAGTGTCTACAACTATAAGCAAGATAGTCCCATCCATCTGTCCCATGGGATCTAAGCCCCTTCTCAATTAGAGGCAGAGTGGGCATCACCATGCCAGAATCATCAGGATTGGGGAATGAACAATGGACTAGAGTAGACTTACTGTTATTCTACTAAAGACTTAATGTTATTCTAGTAATATAAGAAATTTTATCATTGATGTGGAGGCAGTGGCCACAAGAGGTTCTGAGGGGAGGAAGAAGGAAAAATACTTGTAATATGGGGGTATTTTCAGGACATTGGAATTGTGCTCAATGATGTTGCAATGTCACATACAGGCCATATATATCTTGTGCGGGTAAGAATTTAAACTATAATATAAAGTATAATCCACACTAAGTTGCTATGCTCCAATATGTGTTCATCATTTGTAACAAATGTACCACACTAATGAGGGATGTTGTTAATGTGGGAGGGGGAGGGTGTGGGGCATATGGGAATCCCCTATATTCATTATAAGACATTTATGTAATCTAAATTTTCTTAAAATAAAAACAAATTTAAGTGTCTCAAAGTGATAAATTGACAAGTCATGGAAATATTGTAGCTTAGCTTTTTGAAACAGCTCTAGATTAAAAATCAGAACTGAGTAAGGTTTCCAATGATGCCAACACCTAAAATGGAAAATCCTTCCTCCTAGTGTGTGGGTGGGGAGGGAGAGGTTGGGGGTTGGAGGAAATGTTTGGAAATTTATTTTTTATTGGGCTTACTCCTGAAAAGAAGGTTATAGGGTACTTGAAAGAGGGATTTAAATATTTATTAATGGGTAATTATCAAAAAGCTCTACAATTAACTGGAAAAATTCCAAGGAAAAAGAGTAATACAATAAATATTAATCAAAGTTCTAATCCTCTTGACTAAACTTTGAAGAAGCAAAAAAGAAAAGGAAGAGAAAAATTCTAGTAAAACGAGAATTTTCACAATAAAGTTTGTGGTAACTGAATTGGGGAAAGAAAATAGAATTAGACCTGTCCTAAAACAAGAAATATTTCCTTAGAGCAATACATTTAGAGAGAGATGGACATTTAATCCCATAAACAGACTCTGTAATCAATATGACTGGTATTCTTATAAAAGAGGAAAAGGGACAAAGACACAGACAGATACACCAGGGACAAGACTCTGTGAAGATGGAGGCTAAAACTGGAGTTATGCACGTCTAAGTGGTGGACACCAGAGGTTGCCAGATACCACCAGAATCTAGGAAAAGACAAAGAAAGATTCCTCCACATGAGCCTTTGCCGAGAGCATGGCCCTGTGACATCTTCATTTCAGACTTCTAGCCTCCAGAACTGTGAGAGAATAAATTTCCGTTGTTTTAAGAGGCCAAGATTTTGGTACTTTTATGGTGGTCCTAGAAAACTAATGCAGTACCTTTCCTGTTATGGAATGCAACAGAACAAAGGACCACCCGTGCTGATTCACCCCAGATTTCTTCAACTAATAAATCAAATAGGTTTTTGATCAGATATAAGTACTGCTTCATATAAATGATGTTATCTTTTCTTCAGTGTTTACCCAAATGAGGAGAGTGGTTGGCAGGTGAGGGAGGAAACAGGTAATTCTCTATTGTCCTAAATGGAGAAATTTTCATGGCCCCCAGCTTGATAGAAAAATCAGAAAAATGTAGATGAGAATAACAACAAAAATAGAGAACAGGTTCAAGTAAGTTAAGAAAAATGTAACCATCCCATTGGAGGAGCAACATTCTAAAGGCAATTATGAGCAGCACTTCAGACTTACCATTTTTCATTGAAGTGTTCTCACTGAGTGAAATGGAGGGGAAAGTGGGTTAGAGTGCAAAAGGAGAGCCCTAGACATTGGGAAGGGATGGTGCCATGCTTGTTAATACTGTCCTGGAGTAGGTGGCATCAATTCAGAGGGAAATGGGGGACCTAGGGAGCCAAATCCCCTAATGGTGCTTCCAGCCATGACAAGCTGCTCATGCTCAAGCAGGGCATGGAAGCAGCAGAGCCAATGCCTCAGGAAAATCACATAGGCTTGTACTAGGGTTGTGCTGAGGCTCTTCTCCAATGCCTTGATACTTCATTATATCCTGGAGATAATTGCAGAACTATAGGCAGTGGGGGTACCCCTAAGAAGAAATAATTTTAAGTTTTCCACCATTTCATAAGCAAGTACCTCCGACATGGAGTTTCATTTATTTAAAGACATACCATGCATAAAATTCTTTATTGCACATGTGATTTTATGCACAGATTTGCACATACAAATATTTATCATTAATCCATCCATTCAATTAATAAAGATTTACTATATAATGACTACATATAAGATGCTATGCCAGACACTCTTGAAAATGAAATGACTAGAAGGTCCCTCAGCATTTGGAGAGAAGCAGGGCCTGGTTAAAAACTGTTTTAGTTAGGGGAGCAGGTAGAGCTCTGATTGAGTGCTGGCTTCCCATGTATGAGGTCCTGGGTTCAATTTCTGGTACCTCCTTTAAAAAAAGTGTTTTATTTATCTTTTGCTGTGTAGCAAATAAACCCCAAATCTAGAGGCTTATAAACAACAGTCATTCCCTGTACTCATGACTTTTCACATTGGCAGTTCGGGATTCTTCTTGTCTGGACCAGGCTCAGCTGCACTCAAATGGACTTGCACACATATCTTCAATCTGCTGCCAGGTCAGCTGGTGGCTAAAATCAACCCAACTGCAACAGCTGCACCCTTCTTTTTTATGGTCTCTATCTTCAAGCAAGCCAGTCAGGTCTCATTCACATTGATTGTCAGTCCTCAAAAAGCAAGAAGAGGGCAATGCGAATTACAATTCTTTGCTTTTATCTGGTTTTCTACTGTCCCAATGACTAAAGCAATCATAATATTGGTCCCATTTGAAGGGTGGTGAAAGGCTACTGCTCTTGATAAAAAGACCTGAAAAGTTACATTAGAAGGCATAGGTACAGAGAAAGGGAGAATGCATGGCCATTTTTTTGCAACCAACTATAACAAGTAGTATAATTGAGCATCTTTCAAGCAATGTAAATTGTTTGTTCAATGCAATGGAGTAGACAGCAGAGTGAGAAATTCTACAAAAAGTAAGGTCAGAGAGATTTAAGCCAGGAAATCATGTTTTAACTAAACATAAAATATAAATATAAATGGATGGTTAGGAGGTGGAAATGGCACAGGACATTCTGGAAACTCCAAGTTTTCCCCTGAGGCCATAGTGCATGTGAGAAAAGTCTGAAGAGGTTGGATGGGCCATTGTGGCAGTTTTCTACATCCATGAACAAGCATAGATCTTCTTTTTTCTGTTGTACATTCCAACAACTTGTCCCTTTTCTACCCTTGGGAGTCATACAAATCAAGCCACTCTCTTCCCCAAATGACAGATTTTATTTTGTCCTAGTTGTCAGGTACTATCATACTCAAATGTTTTCCACAATTTTCTAGTTCTCCTTTTCTAAATAGCCTCCAGAACAATTACAGAGTATTGACTCAACCATCAGACAGTAGATTTTTACCAGAATGTGCTCCTAAACCCCCTAGACAGTTTGATCACAGAGATCCTGAGCTCAGTCTTTTTTGTGATGGCAATCACAACCCTGTTATAAAGGCCCCAAATGTAAGTACATGGAAGGGCTAAGGACATTCACCATAAAGTTTCTTGGGTCTCAGGGTCAGTAAGATGAAATACTGTCACCTCCAGCAGCCAAATCACAGTCTACTGGATTTCAATGAAGGATGTGTCCTTTGGAGGAGTTACCATACATTTGTTGAACCCACTATGAGTCAGACACTCATCATTTCTAGAACTGCAAAGGTGAGGTAGAACTGCTCTTTTCCCCAAGTTGCTACAGTCCACTTGGAGGGGGCAGATTTGTGACTGAGAATCTCCCATGAAGCATAAAGAGAGCTACAGTGGGAAATAATTGCATGCTCTGAATACATTAAACACAAAAATCTAGTTAGGACACACTCAGTAAGCTATGACCTCAATTTAACAATAACAGCAAGCATTCACATGGTCTTATTCTATACCAGGCATTCACTGTTCATAGTGTTCACATATATTAACCTATTTCATTCCAACTACAACAGTATGAGATGGAAAAGGTCCTCCCTATTTTACAGTTCAGGGAAGTAAGTCATAGAGAGCTCAAGTGAAATGTCCAAGATACATGATTGGTAAAGGGTGGAGCTGGGCCCCAAATACAGGAGCTTGGCTGGCTTCAACTTTCTTAAACACCATGTGTCTCTGAGGCAGGGTGAGCCAGGGCAAGGGAGGGGAAAGCAAGTCTTCAAGTCAGAGGGAACAGCCTGTGTAAAGACTCAGAGGCAAAGGGAACTGAGAGCGGTTCTGAGTGGACATTTTGTGAACAGGGTTGGAGAAATAGGTTTCAACTAGAGTCAAATGAGAGATTTGGGAGAAAGCAACAGTCCATCATAGTTAGTTATCACTCCCTGCAACCCCATCACTCTACCCCCAATGGATGGCCACTTCTTTGAGAGCAGGGAGAAGTTTCCATTTATTTTTATTATAAAACCTGTCTCCCCACAACCAATCTCCTGCTTCAACAATTGTCCAGTGTTTCATGTTGTCATTTTTAGGATCAAATATAGCCCATTGAACTGACCTATGTTACTGACAATGTTGCACAAGGGTTACTGGAAGTCTTGGCATTTATTTATGTCCCAATACTTTTTCCATGAGGTTGACAATTTAAAATCTGCCTGTGGGAGAGCAAATTTGGCTACCAATTTATGGATATTCAGGATTAAATGAGTCCATAACTTGGGAGAGGTCAGGACATCCCCTACAATTAAGAAGTGAGAAAGAAATCTTTCAGAGGTTGTTCTTGGTTCACATTCACCCAGATAAGGTAAAATAGTGAGATAGGATGAAGAAGCCTTTCTCCAAGTCTTTAGGTAAAGATGGAAGGAAAATTGTCTCTGATTAATGGGGACTGGGTTTCAAGGGATCTGATTTCTTCTGGGTCAGATTTCCCTTGATTTTTCTTGGACCTGATTTCCCCTGGGACAGAAGAAAGATAATAGAATTTGGAGTGAATGTATGATGCTTGCTGAGTGAATAAAGTGAAAGACTTTCACTTTAAAAAATGCTAACTATCAATTAGCAGACAATTAACATAGGAATGATTAATTGAAGTGTAAATGAATGGGCAAACACAAGATTTATACTTTGAGTATGAGGGGCTTTGCAGAATAGGTATAGACAAGTTACACAATATCAGGAGAGTAATTTAACTATTTTAAGTTGATGGAAAAGGAGGAACTAAGAAGACAACTGGGGCCTTGCCACCAACAGACGTGTGTGGGCCAGGGAAAGAGTGGTTAGGGAGATTTGTACTTCTTTTCATTACATATTCTAATTAGATTGAATGCATCTTCTTTATTATAAAAGCTGTGAGTTTATAAAGCAATCATGCATTAAATATAGGATTCCCATACAGCACCCACCAATCATATCTTACATTGTTGTGGAACATTTTTTATAATTGATAAAAGAACTTTCAAATACTACTAATAGTCCATAACTTATATTAGGTGTATTTTTCCATAAACCACCCTATTTTTAATACCACATACTAGTATTTTACATTTATTATAATGCCTTAAGGAATGTTCTCATAGGTGTACTCTTAGGCATGGTCCACCACCCACCTCAGGGTTAATGTCTTATACAGTTCCATGCAATGTAAAATCATCCAAAGTGTATACTAAGGACTCTCAATTTCATCACAGAGTTGTGCTTTCCTCCCCAGTCAGTTTTAGATCATTTTATACTTCAAAATATACCCACTTATATGTTCCTATTGCTGACCCTTGGCGTTAATATAGTAACTTTGTTGTCCTTGATGCAACAATATTAAAATATTACTGTTATCTATAGTCCACAAGTCACATTAGTTTTATTTTTCCCATGTATCACCATATTAACCCCTTGAAATAGTGACATACATTTGTTCTAGTTCATAGAAGAACATTCTTGTATTTGTGCTATTAGCCACAATCCTAATCCACCACCAGCTCACTATGTTATACAATACCCAAATTCTCCTCTAGGTTTCTTTCTATTGACTTCAACATCCCTAGATTACCCCTTTCAGCATGATCGCATTTATAAATCAGCAATTAGTTATACTACCTATAATGTGTTAACATCAACAGTATCAATTTCCAAACATTTACAATCAACCTTAATAAAAATTTTACATACATAAAGCATCAGCTCCACTTACCAATCTATCTCCTAGTGACCTATACTCTAGATTTTTAATCCGTGAGTTTACGTATTGTATTTATTTCAAATTAGTGTAACCATATAATATTTGTCTTTCTTTGTTTGGCTTATTTCACTCAGCATATTGTCCTCAAGGTTCATTAACATTGTTATATGCATCCTGATTTCATTTCTTCTTACAGCTGAATAGTATTCTATTGTATGTATACACTACATTTTGTTTGTCCATTCTTCAGTTAATGTATACTTGGGCTGGTTCCATATTTTAGCAATTGTGAAAAATGCTGCTATGAACATCTGTGTGCAAATGACAGTTGGCATTTTTGCTTTCAATTCTTCTGAGTATATTCCTAGTAATAGGATTTCTGGATCATACGATAATTCTGTATTTAGCTTCTTGATACACCACCAAACTGTCTTTCACAGAGGATGCACTATTTTACATCCTCACCAATAGTGAATGAGTGTTCCTACTCCTCCACATCCTCTCCAGCACTTGTAGTTTTCTGATTTTTAAATAATGGCCATTCTATAAGGTGTGAAATGGTATCTCGTAGTTTTGATCATCATTTCTCTACTAGCTAGTGATGTTGAACATTTCTTCACGTACTTTTTGGCCATTTGTATTTCCCCTTTGGAAAAAGAAGTCTATTCAAACCTTTTGTCCATTTGTAAATTGGGTTGATAATCTTTTTATTAATTATTTGTATGACCTTTTTACATACTCTAGAAATCAAATGCTTATCTGATTTGTAAAATATTTTCTCCCATTGAGTAGCTACCTTTTTACCTACTTAGCAAAGTCATTTAAAGCACATAGTATTTAAGTATGAAGAGGTCCTATTTATCTTATTTTTTCTTTCATTGCTTGTGCTTTGCATATAATGTTTAAGAAAATACCACCTGCCACAAGATTTAGAAGATGTTTCCCTACATTATTTTCTAGGCATTTCATCGTTCTGGCTTTTATATTTAGTTCTTTGGTGCATTTTGACTTGATTTTTGTATAAGGTGTGAGATAGGTGTCCTCATTCCTTCTTTTGGATATAGATAGTCAGTTCTCCCAGCACCATTTATTAAATAGACTCTTCTGACCCAGCTGGGTAGACATGCCAACCTTGACAAAAGTCACTTGACCATAGATGTGAGAGCCTATTTCTGAACTCTCAATTCTGTTCCTTGGATCTATATGTCTATCAGTAGGACAGTACTATTGTGTTTTTACCACTGTAGCTAAAAATATGATTTTAGTAAGGAACATAGAGTCCTCCAATTTTGTTCTTATTTTTAAAGAAATTTCTGGCTATATGGGAAATAAATTGGATAATTGGCTTTTCCATTTTGCAAAAAGGCTTTTGGAATTTTTATTAAGATTGCATTGAATCTATAAATCAATATGGGGAGAAATGGCCTCTTAAAAATATTTAATCTACTGTTGCATGAACACAGATTGCCCTTGCATTTATTTAGGTCATCTTTGATTTCTTTAAGGAATGTTTTACAGTTTTCTGAATACAGGTCCTTTATGTCCTTGGTTAAGTGTCTTCCTAAATATTTGATTCTTTTAATAGCTATTGAAAATGGATTTTTTTCCTTACTTCCTCCTCAGATTGGTCGTTAATATTTTATCAAAACAACACTGGTATTTGAATATTAATATGGTATCTTGCACTTTGTTGAACTTCTTTATTAGCTCTATAGTTTTGTTGTAGTTTTTTGGGCGCTTTCTAGATATAGGATATAATCAGCAAATAGTGAATGTTTTCCTTCTTCCTTGCCAATTTTGATGCTTTTTAGTTCTTTTGATTGCCTAGTTATATTCTTAATATATATAAACAGTAAAGTTATATGAAAAGATGTGAACTTACAAAACAAACATGCATATCATCATACAGGGCTTCCATATATCACCCCACCACAAACACTTTGCATTGTTTTGAAATTGTTACAATTTATGAAAGAATATTGTCAAAATATTAATACTAACAATAGTCCATATCTTACATTTGTTGTTTTTTCCCCAAACCCAGCTGATTATTAACACCCTGTATCATATATTTGCTATAGTTCATGAGAGAACATTTTCATATTTGTTCTGTTAACCACAGTCCATCTTTCACCACAGGATTCATTGTGTTATACAGTCCCATTCTTTGTACAGTCCATTCAAAGCATACACTCAGTGGCTCCCATTTTCACCACAGAACGGTGCTGTCATCACTGCAGTCAATTTTATAACATTTTCATTATTACAAAAGGGAAAATGCCATAACCCTTTATATCCCCCTATTCTTGTACCTTAGAATTGATATATCTTTTTGCCATTGGTGCAAAAAATATAACAACATTACTGTTAACTGTCATCCATAATTTATATTTGTTGTAATATTCTATGTGTCCCCACATTCTTGACACTTTGTAAATGAGCATACTTATATTTATACTATTAACCACAATCTTCATTTCCCATTGAAATCACTATGTTACAGTACCTAGATTATTCTCTAGTTTCCTTTCAATCAACCCTGAGTCACAACCTACTGATGTGGTCAAATCAAAGCCCTAATCTTGATTTAATCAAGTAAACATAAAACCTTTGAATTTAATATAATCAAAGGGTATCACACCCAAAGGAACAGGGCAGTTTGTAAATTTCATCAATATATTTTTTTGGATTTCATAAATTATATCAAACTGTTACATTTCTAGACTCTCTTCCAAGCCTCTCTTTCCCATCTTTTCCTTTCAGGCTGCAGCTATCTCTTTAGTATTTCTTGTAAGGCCAGTCCATTGGTGGCAAACTCTCTCAATTTCTGCTTATCTGTGAATACTCTAAACTCACCCCCATTTTTGGGGGGATAATTTTGCCGGACCTAGAATTATTCACTGGCAATTTTTCTCTTTCAGTTTCTTAAATCTCTCAGACCACTACCTTCTCACCTCAGTGGTTTCTGATGGGAAATTAGCACTTAATCTTATTGGGCTACCTTTGTATGTGATGCATCAGTTTTCTTTTGCTGCTTTCAGAATTCTCTCTCTTTGACATTTTTCATTGTGATTATTATGTGTCTTAGAGTAGGTCTATTCAGATTTATTCAGACTGGAGTACCTTGTGCTTTTTGGACATGGATATCTATATCCTTCAAAAGAGTTTGGACATCTTCTATCAATATTTCCTCAAATATTCCTTCTGCCCTTTTTCTTTTCTCTTCTTTTCTCCTTCTGGGCCACCCATGATGCAAATGTTTGAACATCTCATACTATCATTCAGTTCCCTGAGTCCCTGCTCAATTTGTTCCGTTCTTTTCTCTAACTGTTCTTTTGTCTGTTCAATTTGGAAGCCATGTCTTCTACCACACTAATCCTTTATTCTGCCTCTTTAAATATGCTGTTGTAGGTCTCCATTTTATTTTGTTTATTGCACCTTTTATTCCATAAGACCTATTATTTTCCTTTGTATGCTTTCAAATTCTTCTTTGTGTTCACTCAGTGTCTTCTTATAATCCTTAATCTCATCAGCCCACTCATTGAATTTATTAAGGAGATTTGTTTGCATATCTGTGATTAGTTGTCTCAAATCCTGTATGTTGCCTGACGGCTTAATTTGTTCCTTTGACTGGGCCACATCCTCCTGTTTCTTAGTATGACTTGTAATTTTTTGATGGCATCTTGGCATCTGATTCTCTTAATGTTTTTATTCTGGGCTCAGTTTCACTCTTTAGCCCAGGACTTTCTTGTTGATTGGCTTTGTGCTAAAGCTCCTCTTTGATACTTACTTAAACTCATTTTAGAAATTTATAATAGCTCATGTTTAACCAATCAGATTTGTTTTGCTGTTATTCATTTATTTCTTTCACTTTTTAATCTGTCAATAGTGGCATTGGTGCTGAGGATTTGGGTGGTAATCTGAGTCATGCAGGCTGAAACTGCCTACATTGCCCCAGAAACTAATGAATTTCTGCCCACGTTTCTCTCCTGCCAAGGATGGAGTAAGAGTCTAGGCCATGGTTGGTATTCTAAGCTGTGCAGGCTGAAACTGCCTGCAGTTGCCCAGAAAGACTGATGAAGGTCCACCCAACTTCCTCCCCTGCTGGAGGCAGCAATGGAGCCAAAAGTGTGAGCAGTAATCTGTACTATCTGGGCTGAAGTTTTCTGTAGTTGTCAGGAGACACTGGTGAATGTCCCACTTTCCTCCCCTCTCAGGGGTGGGGTTGGAGCCTAGACTTGGTCAGTAATCTCAACTGGATGGAAAAAATCTGATCCCTACCAAACAGTAAGTCACTATGATATTCAATCAGTCCACTTTGACTTCTGCCAAGCGTGGAGTTAAAATGAATGCTACCAGCTTCTTTCTGACTTGGACAGGTTCAAACTTTAGATCTACTTAGAATTGTGCTCTAGCCAGCTGAATTTGTGAATCAATAGTGGAAGTCAGTGCATGGCCATCTCCTCCTCCCCAGTTTTTGGTAAATGGAGTTTCCAGCTCCAGCCAGGAGTGACTCCCAAAGTGTCCACTAGTTGCATGTACTACTCGTAAATCTTCACCACAGATGGCCAGCCTTCTTTCCCTTTATTGATCTTCTGCTGTAATTCTTAGTTGAGTACTCTTTTCACATTTTCCCCTTCACTCCTTCTCTGATGTTCCCCTCTGCTGCACTCCAGTGACCCAGCCCTGCTTCCTGTTCCCTTCTTGGTCTCTTGCCTGGCCCCTAACACACCCTTTATGAGGTTCTTCCTCCCTGTCCTATATTTCTTACTGGATTTTCATGCCGCCTCCACTCTTCCTTCTTATTCAGAAATCTGTGAATACCATTAAGCTAACATGACCTTGATTCCACAAACTTTATTTGAGGTTTTGGTATCATGGTCATCTGAGTTTTGTAGAATGAAAGCTTTCAACATAGATATTTATTTTCTACCTTCTAAATTTCTAATCTTCTAAATTAGAAACATTCTAAAATTTTTAATTACTAATTTGTAAATTTGGAGTTCAGAAATAGAACCTCATGTCTATGGTCACTATATTTTTTAAAAGCCTGCCAAATGTAATCCATTGGGGAATTATAGTTTTTTCAACCAATGGTTCTGGGAGAGCTGGATATTCATAGGCAAAGGAAAGAAGAGGGACACCTCTCTCACACTATTCAAAAATTAACTCAAAATGATTAAAAGACCTAAATATAAGAACCAGGATTATAAAATGGCCAGAAGAAATCATAAGGAAGCATCTTCAGGACATTGTGTTAGGCAATGGTTTATTAGACTTTACACCTAAAGCATAAGCAACAAAAGAAAAAATTGCTAAGTGGGAACTTATGAAAATTAAAAACTTTCATGCATCAAAGAATCTTATCATGATGGTAAAAAGAAAACCTACTCAATAGGAGAAAATATTTGGAAATTACATGTCCATCAGAATTTTATATCTAGAATACATAAACAAATCCTTACAATTTTGAAATAAAAAGACAAATAACCCATGTAAAAATAAGCAAAATACTTGAATAGATATTTCTCCAAAGAAGATATATATATGTCCAAAAAGCACATGAAAATATCCTCAAACTCATTAGATATTAAGGAAATGCAAATCAGAACCACAATGTGATGCCTTTTCATACCCAATAAAATGACAACTCTTTAAAAAATGGAAAGTTACAAGTGTTTGAGAGGATGTGGAAAAATAACAACATTCGTTGCTGGTGGGAATATAAAATAGTGACAGTTTCTGTGGAACACTGGAATTTCCTCAGAAATTATAGAATTACCATATGAACCTGCAATCCCACCTCTAGGTAAATATCAAAATGATTTGAAAGCAGGGCAACACCCAATATTCATAGTGGCATTATTTACAGTTGTTGAAAGATGAAAATAACTGAAGTGTCCATCAACCAAGGAATGGATAAATAAAATGTGGCATATACATGAAATGGAATATTATTCGGCCACAAAATAACAAAGTTCTGGTAAATGTGACAACTTGGATGAACCTTGAAGACCTCATGTTGAGTAAAATAAACCATATACGAAAGAACAAATATTGTTTGAAATAATTAAAATAAGCAAATGCAGTGTCTGAATCTAGAATTGGGTTACCAGGGTCTGAAGTGAGGGTAGGGAATTAGGAGTTAGTGCTTAAATAGTAGAGTTCTAGTAAGGTTGATGGTAAAGTTTTGGTAATGGATGGTGGTGATGGTAGCAAAACATGAATGTAATTAACAGTACTCGGCTATATATATGAATATGATTAAGAGGAGAAATTTTAGTTTGTTTATATATTAAAAGAATAATTTTTAAAAACTGAATGTACAATGTAAACAAAGCACCCTTTTTTAAATGATTGAATAAAATTGATAGTACAATTATAAATTTGTTCTTTCATGAATTGTAACAAATGTACCACACTAATGGAAGGCATTAATAATAAGGTGTTATGTAGGAACTTTGTATTTTATGCATGGTTTTTCTGTTTATCTACAAATTCTCTAATTTAAAAATCACTATGTGAGAGATGTGTGGGTTTATTTCTGAATTTCAATTCTGTTCCACTGGTGTATTTGTCTGTCTTTATGCCAGTATCACAACTCTTTTTTTACTATAACTTTGCAGAACAATTTGAAGTTGAGAAATCTGGAATTGTTGTAGTCCTCCAATTTTAGTCTTCTTTTTCAAAATTGTTTTGTGTACTTGGGACACCTTGAAGTTCCCCATGAATTTGAGGATCAAGTTTTCCATTTGTGCATAAACGGTGGCTAGAATTTTGATAGGGATTGCATTGAATCTGTATGTCACTTTGCATAATACTGAAAGATCAGCAATACTAACTTTTCCATTCCATTAACTTGCAATACCTTGTTACTTCTTTACATCTTATTTAATGTCTTTCATCAGTGTTTTTTTTTTCAAGGTTTTAATGTACAAGTCTTTTATATCCTTGGTTAAATTTATTCCTAGATACTTTATTCTTTTTATGTCATTGTAAATGGAATTATTTTCTTAATTTCCTCTTTGATTCCCAGTGCATGGGAACAGAATTTTTCATGTGTATTGAGCTTTTACACTGCTACTTTGAACTCATTTATTAGCTCTAATAATTTTCCTGTAGATTTCTTTGGGTTTTCTATACATATATAATCGTGTCATCTGCAAATAAAGATAACATTACTTCTTCCTTTCCGATTTGCATGTCTTTTACTTCTTTTTTGCTTAAGTGTCCTGGCTAGAACTTCTAGTACAATATTGAATAGCAGTCATAAAATTTGGTATCCTTGATGTATTCCCAATATTAGTGGAACACTTTCACTATTTCACCATTGAGACTGATGTGAGCTGTAGGTTTTTCATAAATTGCCTTTATCATGTTGAGAAATTTCTTTTCTAGTTCTAATGTTCTGAGTGTTCTTCACAAGAAATTGTGCTAGATTTTGCCAAATCCATTTTCTGCCTCTATTGAAGTAATCACAGTTAAAGAAATTCCTTTTTCTATTTATGCAGTTTATTACATTGATTGGTTTTTATATATTGAACCACCCTTGCATTCCTGGGATAAATACCATTTGGTAATGGTGTTTAGTCTTTTCAATATGTTATTAATTCAATTTGCTAGTGCTATGTAAAGAGTTTTTTTTATCTATATTCATAATGGAAATTAGTCTATAATTTTCAGTCCTTATGTTATCTTTGTTAGGCTTTGGTATCAGTGAAATACTGGACTCATTATGTCAGTAGAGATTGGAGTAGGAATGAAATTTGACAGTAGTACTCAATGTAGAGATAACATCAATAATCACTTGTGTTTATGTGTATCTGGAAAGGTGTATCAAAGGTAAATTTTTAGATTTTTGAGTATCTACTAGCTGCTATTGGAGACTTGAGGAAGATTATTGTTTACTTGTATGGAAAAGTTAATACTTCAATTTGAGATGTATTTCTATTTACAGGTCTGTGACACACATATGAGAGTTTAAAGCTGAGAAATAAAATCCACACAGTAGTTTTGAACACAGCATAGAAGAAGACTGGCAAAAATTGAAACAATTAAACAACTGTATAAGATTTCTCATACAGTGTATAGAATTTTATTTTGTGATGATTCAGTAGTATTGCTTTAGAAATTATTGGTGAGGACACTGGGAAGGAGTAATTAGTGTAATTTGAAGATAGCCAAGAGACTCAGATATCAGAAAATTCTAAAAAAAAAAAAAGAAGGTTCCCCCAAAGAAGTCATGATCCATTTCTAGCTTGATTCCAAGCAAAAGGCAAACACCCTTATTGAATTTAATTTTGAGATCACTGGTGATCTTAATTGTAATTATTTATGGTGAAATCAAATTTATCTCAGAAATCCAGAGGGTTATGGGATGTGAGAAAATAGTAAATAAATGTGGATGGCTCCACAAGTTCAGTTGTTAAGAGGGAAAACATGGGGCATAAGCTGGGAGACTATAGTTTCAGAAATGGTTTTGGTTTTAAAATAGAAGACAGTGTGCCTAAATATTGAGAGTGTGGATGGAAAATACATGGAAATGTTGCTGGTAAAAGTGGTTTAGTGTATAGTCAATAATTCAAGTTTATGAAGAAAGTAGAAGAGAAAGGGAACCATGTGGAGATCTAGGGGTAGAGATGATTCTTTAATTTTAAACTTCACAGAAGAGAAGGAGAATCCAAAGGTTATGAATATATGAGTAAATCTATATTTCATAACAATGAATTGACAGTTTGCTTTTAAAATCTGTTTTGTCTGATACTAGTATAGCTACTTCTGCTTTTT
>JAQZBX010042284.1:0-22068 GCA_029593785.1 Cabassous unicinctus | reverse complement strand
TTGTCACAATGTAACTTGGGCAAACTTTTTAAGAGCATAGGAAGTAAATTAAAATAGTGTTGGATTAAGCTGAGAGACTTAGATTCTCCCTCCAACTCTTCCTCTACTTATATATACGATCTTAAGCAAACGGTATACCTTCTAGTATTAGTCTGCCAAAGGGGTGCTGATGTAAAGTACCAGAAATCGGTTAGCTTTTATAAAGGGTATTTATTTGGGGTAAAAGTTTGGAGTTACAAGGCCCTAAAGAGTCCAACTCAAGATTGCTTTCTCACCAAAGTCAGTTGCCACATGTTAAAGCAAGATGGTCGCTGATCTTTGCGAGGGTTCAGCCTTCCCCTCTGGGCTTCCTCTCTCTTAGCTGCAGGGTGGCATAGGGCTTGTTTCTCAGGGCTTCCTCTCTCTCCTGGCAAAGGACTCATTTCTTTCCAGGACTTCAATATCAGTCTTGCTCTCTTCCCAAGGTCAGCTGCAAACTATCAGGCAAATGGTTCATCTCTCCCCGGGATCCCAGGATCAAAAATGACAGAGCTCTCTCTCTCTTTTCCATGTGTCTTCTTAAGTGAGTGTCCATTTATATCAGCCCACCAAGGGGACGGGCCTCAACCTGAGTCACACCTTACTGATGTGGTTGAATCAAAGCCCTAATCTTAACAGGTAATTTAATCAAAGACATCTAGGCTGAAATCTAATACAATCAAAGGGTATCACACCCAGAGGAAAGATTAGTTTACAAACATAATCTTTCTCTTTTTGGGATTCATAAATAATCTCAAACTGTCACACCTCTCTAAACCTGTTTCCTCATTTATAAAATGAAGGTGGACCTCCTGTCAAACAAGGCAGACTGAGCACACATGGCTACCTGGGCTTTCCCCCAAAACTCTCTAAAATTTTAGTAAATGAATTTTAAGAAGTCATAAACCAAAAAAACAAAGATGAAGGAGAGAAGATGATAGCAACAAGTTTGGAAACTAAAAAGAAGACAAATGAACTTGCAGACAAAAAATATCTTAAAGAGAAGCTGGAAGTGGGAGAAGTCAAAAAGTAAAAATCTGTAAAAATTTATTTATTCTGTAAAAATCTCAGAAAGGCTCAGAAATTGGAGGCAGAAAGTATTTCTGAACATGAGGGCACAGATAGGGCTGGATAGGTTGAAGGTCTAAGGATTAATTAGACCCCTAAATCTCCAACCCCACTCTAGCCCATACAGGCTACCAAATGCCCCTGTTCTACTCCAGCAGATGCTAAAGGATTAGGTGGTTGGAACCAAAGGGACTCTGAACTCAGGGGCTCAAGGCACCATTGTGAGTGAGGAGGAGATAATGAAGACAGGGGGATTATGAAGTGTACATGGCAAGCAGTGAGAGCCTTAACCCCTTTTCCCACTGCCCTTTAGGAATACTTAGTCAGATTTATACTCTCCAAACAGAAAAGTAGAAAAATTTTCTCTGGGGTAAATCAACAGCCCAAGAAAAATGGCCTACAGAGGTGGAGACAGTTGAAAGTTCCCCCATTAAAAAGGCCTTCTAAACTCAACCCAAGGTGAAGCCCATCATTGCACTGGCAAATCCTACCAGTTCACACAGCTTCCCATCACCTTTATATGCCTCAAAAAGGTGGGGGGGGGCACTAAGCCAAGGGTCCTCAAAGGATCCTGAAACACTTGAGAAAAGCATATAATATGGAAAATATAAATCAAAATAATCAGAAAAAAGAACTGGAAGAAAATAAGAAGAAAATGTCCAAAGAAAGTTATAATTAATATCCACAAAGTGGTAAGAAAAGACATTGCAACCACGAAATAAGAACATGGTGTTATTTTCCTAAAGCAGCATGCAGGTACAAACAATTATTATTGGAAATTTAAAAACACAATTGCAGAAATGAATAGGTCGATGAAAATCTGGAAAATGAAACTGACGAAATCTCCCATAAAGTAAAACCAAAATAAGTGTGATATAAGAGAAAAAAAGAAAAGGAAATTAGCATGTAGATAAGAAACCAACTAATAGGAGCTCCAGAAAGAGAAAACAAGAACACAGGAAGAGAGGAAATTACCAAAAAATCTATTAAAGAAGATGTCCTGGAACTATTGGACTTGAGTTTCAAAATAAAAGGGCCCACCAAGTACAGTTCAAAGAAAGAGAAAAGACTCACGCCAAGTCACATCATCATGATGTTTCAGAACACTGGGAATAAAGTGTGGACCTAAAAGCTTCCAGAGATGAAAAGTAGATCAATAACAGGTTTGGGAGTCAGAATCACATCTCATTTCTTAATGGCAGCAATGAAAGCAAAAAGGAGAAGCAGGCAAGAGGAAATACCTTTAAAATCATGAAGGAAAAATATTTACTACCCAACAGTTTAACTAAGTCAAACTATTTATCAAATGTGAAAGCAGAATAATTCGTTTTCAGTTATACACATTCTCAAAGGTATATTTATCATGTATTCTTTCTCAGGAAGCTACATGAGGTCTTCATCCAAACAAACAAACAAACAAAAAACAATAAACAACAAATGGGAAGACTTGGGAGCTAGGAAATGGTGCCTCCAATTTTAAAAACAGGCAAAGGAAACTGCTAAAATGATGCTGATGGAAGATTCTAAAATGACAGTACATACACACAAACACACACATCAGTGCGACTATATATATATTCATAGTAAGGTAAACACTGGATGTTGACTTAGAAAATTATAATTCTATTGAAAGATGAAGTAGAAGGAAAGTGGCATAATAGAGCTAAAGCACTAAATCATTATCTTCTATATTAGGAAGAAGGTAAATAATTTCTAACACTGAAAAATAAAAAATTGAGTGTAATACATAATATTTAGATATATGAAAGTGAATGGGGGAAAGAGATTAGTAAAGTACTAAAAATAGTTGCCTCTGGAAATAAGAATCAGAGGTAGAGAGAAGTGTGATAAGGACTGCCTCTTTTTTGTTATAAATCTTATAATGAAGATTGGACTAGTTAATCTCTAGTTCTCTGAGTTTCTAATTGAATTTTTAGAACATCTATTTTGTAAAATGAGCTAAATCTCTAAGTGGCTTATATGAATCCCTCTTGGTATAATATAAATGCTATCCTTCATGGCATCCTTGCCTCATCCTTAATGGAAGGAAACCACTTGTTCTTCCCCAATCACATTTGACCATGAGTTTGCACATTCCCTATATTGTTCAATGTTGACTGGGCTCCAACATAAATTATTTACAAGTTTCAGTTTTCAGGGTTTGTATTAGCCAAAGGGGTGTTGATGCAAAATACCGGAAATCAGTTGGCTTTTATAAAGGGTATTTCTTTGGGGTAGAAGCCCACAGTTACCAGGCCATAAAGCATAAATTACTTCCCTCACCAAAGTTCACTGCCACGTGTTGGAGCAAGATGGCTGCTGATGTCTGTGAGGGTTCAGGCTTCCTGGGTTCCTCTCTTCCCGGGGCTTGCTTGTATCCAAGCTCAGCTCCTTGATAGCTCCACAAGGTCAGCTGTAGACTATCAGACTCTCCAGGCTTTGCCTCTCTCCACAAAGCCAGCTGTAGACTATCAGGCAAATGGCTCATCTCTTTTCCCGGGGCCTTCTCTCCTTCCTCACGACCAGGTTCTCTGTGTGCTTACTTCCCAGGATTCCAGCTCAAAACTCAGTATCAGAACTCCAACATCAAAATTCCAACTCTGTTCTTTGCCATGTCTTTTATGTATGAGTTCCCACCCACCAAGGGGCAAGCCCTAATCATAATTTAATCACACCCAGAGGAACAGATCAGTTTACAAGCATAATCCAATATCTATTTTTGGAATTCATAAATAATGCCAAACTGCTACAGGGTTCCGGTTTGGGTGGAAGTTTAGAGTAGATTTGTGTCATAAAAGGAAGTATAATAGGTTGGTGAGGTGCTTTAGTGAAGAAGGCCTGGAATAATTATGGGACTTGCTTAAGTAAAAAAATAAAAAACCTGTTTAAAAAAAAAACCAATAATATCTTTCACCACCCCTTAATCCTCAAAGGGACTTTTTGGAATTTCCTTGGCCATCACTAAGTAATGAGCATTTTTGCAGGACCAAAACAGTTTCATGCTCTGGCTAATTTTATTTTCAATGGAAATTATCTCTGTGTACATTGTTTAATGCTGTAAATCAGAAACAATGGCCTCATGAATCTCTCAGGCCTTGGCTTTGCAAAATTAGAAATCCCCTGGCTTCTCTTCCAGGCCAATGGTTCCAGGGTCTCTTCTAGGCCCTTGATGCCCCCTAGTTCTTCCTCTTCTTCATTCCCTCTCCCCACTGCTGGTTCACTGACCTCAAGGCAAAGTAATTCATCTCACTCCATGTCTCTCTTAGCTCTTTCCACTTCACACTTTTCAATGCAGGTAACCCTTGGGGGTCTCAACATGGAAAGCAAAAACGCAGACTCTTCTTGACCCTGCAAATCAAGTCCTTCAGGTGTTGGTGGCATGACTGGAATATAGAAAAGGCTTTGTGGAGGGAGCCAAGGGTGATGGATGTGAGAGACTTGCCCGCATGTACTCATGCTTGGGTACAGAGCTTTTATCTTCATAATGAAGATGTATGCAGTAGATGGGAAAATGTGTCTCACTAATGGTCCCCTTTGCAGGGACAGGACGTACTCAAAATGACAACCCCAAAATGCTGGGCTCTAGAATAAGTGGGAGTCTGTGGTGTCTCAGAAAACAAAGGCCCGGGGTATATGGGGGCATGATCCATAAGGGGATGGCAAATTGTCTGAAATAGGTGGCTCAGGGCGTGTGCAGAAGATGGAGCCTAATTCTGAGTTTCTATAAGTCACAGCCTCTTTCAGCATCAGTTTTCCATCAGAGGAAAGATTAGACTAAATGGTCACTAAAGTCCCTGCAGCTTCGTAATTCTATGAGGCTGGCAAGAGGAAGACTGGGTCCAGATAGACAGCCTTCAATGCCAGGATAAGTTACTTGAGCTTCTCTCTGAAGCTGATGGAGAGCCACTGCAGGTTAGTGAGTCGAGCTGTGACATTCCTGGCCTGTTTATGGCAACAGCTGCAGCATGAAAGATGAACTGGAGAGACCAGGTATTAGAGGCAAGCAAGGAAAGGAAGAACGTGAGCCCTGACTTCAAGCAAGCGTCACCCTTCCATGCCTTAAGGAAGGAAGGTAAAAAGCTTTATTAGCTACACCTGGAACGGACATTGACAAGACTCTAGCGCTCTGAACCCCCTCCCCTTATTTTACAAATAGAGAAACAGAAGGTTACATAACCTGTGAAGGGCAGTTCTCCAAGTTTCTTAGGCAGCATCTTGGGGCCATGCACCCCTTCAAAATGCTGCCTTCTCACTGATTTATCCTTCCAGGAGATCTTGTTGGCATCTCTTTCTGCTATTTCATTTTCCAGTCCCCTTAGCAATTTCCCCATTCTCTGAGATTCCCAATCAACATACTGTATTAACTGGAGCTCAATTGAATATGAGCAGATTTATTAGCTCCCATGGCCAGGAAAACCACTCATAAAATTGAAGAAAAAGTTGGAAAAACAAGAACCAGACTTTTAATGCCACCAGGTATGTACCAGATATGTATATCCTTTTCTTATCCTTGTGCATCTCTGCATTGCCTTGCATATCAGCTGGGTCTTTTGGCTACTGGCAAGCCATTTCTACAAGATGGGAACATGGCTGCCAGCAAACTGAACTTGGCAAATCCAGCAGAAAGCGAAAGCAGCTTCATCCCTATGTTCATGTGTCATTCCCAGAGAAGGACCCCAGTTGGCCCTGCAAGTGTTACGTTCCCACTCTTAGACCAATCACTGTTGGTTATGATTAGCCATGCCTGGCTCACAGGCCACCCCTCTGGCCAGGAGGGCCAGGTCTGTTCCTCTAGGAAGAAATCTATGAAAGTCTTTTATATTAACAAAATATAATAGCTGTCCTAATCTACTAAACCCATCTCTATATGAAAATTCTCAGGAAACTACTAAAATCTACTCCCTCTGTTCAAAGCACCTCTCCCTCACTATAGGATATAAGACTAGAATTGTATACTGGCCCCCTCCTCAAGCACATTCTAGCACAAGCCACTGGAAAATATTCATGCAGTGACATACGCTCACCACAATGTACCATGCAAGCATTTTAATGTAGCTCAACTGGTGTTTAGGTAAGAGAAATGCATTTTAGGTTCCAACGTGGAAAGGCTTACTATCAGTGTGTCAGATCTTGCTGACTTCAAACCTCTGCAGAACACCTCTCCCAGAGTGCATGGCCCCTGGCCTCTGTCCGCAGACTCAGCCTTGCCTGTTGTCTTGTAACAAGCCTGCTTTCAGGCAGGAAGCATTCAGGCAACTCTGGCATCACGTTACCCACTTTCTAGGTGTCCCAACCTGAAGTCCCAGTTGGAGTAGCTGAACTTTTCTTGTTCCAAAAATCCAGTTTCTCATTTGTAGAATCTTGCCTCATTCTCCATCCCTTAATTTCTACCAAGGACCCCGATTCCCAATGGACCGAAGCTCTATCTACTCTCATCAGTCCTCTCCTAGAGAAACCCCAGCCCAATGGCAGGGACCCTCATCACCTTCAGGACTGCTATCCACCTAGGATGCCAAATACCACTTCCTCCTGAATTTCCCATCGCTCTGCTCCACCACAACACTCCAGACTGGTGCCTCCTGGTTCTTACTATTAGAAAGACCCCACTTTTTCTTAATTACATTTCTTCCAGATAATGTGTCTGTCCCCACTTAGAAGGCAGAACTTACCTGGTCCCAGCCTGGGACCACAGTATTAAGCAACATGCCCTGTCCCACACTGCAGTCCCTGAACCCAGTTTACACACATGAGTGGGCTGGAAGAACAGCTGTCCACCACCAAATGACAGCCAGCCCAACACTGCTACTGCATTCATACTTTCCCTCCCTAAGCAATGTAAGACACATTTATGCAACGAAGTTCACGTAAGAAAATAATTAGACAATCTTGTTAGGCCACTTAACATAAGCAAGGGAAGGATTGTTGATCAAACCATTTGTGACTTCCATAAAATTGTTTCTGGAGTTAGGCTATCCAAAAAAAAAAAAAAACATACTACTATTTAGATCTGTCCTCAAAGTTCTTCCAGATACAGCAGAAGGAAAGACTTGACACCCCATGAAGTGGGGTTATAGACTCAAACCCATCTGGGACCAATGTCCTAAGAGCTTAGAGCAGTGGTTCTCCAAGTATGGCCCCTGGAACAGCAGCAGGCGCACTACCGAAGAACTTGTTAGAAGTGCATATTCTCAGGCACCACCCAGAACCAAACCAGACACTCTGGAAGTGCGGCTGTCTCATCAGTATTTTAACAAGCTCTCCAGGGGATCCCTCTTCCTGTTTTAAAAATTCCCAGATGCTCATTCCCCACACCAGAGATCCTGATTGGGTCGGGTCTAGGCAAGGCCTAGGCATCTGTATTTAAGAGATTCTCAAGGTGATGCTAGCAGTCAGCTAAGATTGAGAAGCACTGACTTGGGATGTGCAAAGTCCTGCAGTTTTGCTGCTATGCAGTTATATTAGCTTTTTCCTCCCCACCTTCTTGTTTCCCTCCCACACCCCACCTCCTGCACCTAATCTGCATGCTCAGTCCCTGCAGGATGTGCTGGCCAGGCTTGGCAAAGGCACCATCTGATTTTCAGAGGACCATCTGTAAATGTCAAGCTTCTTGTTATTCACATTGTTTTTGTGTTAGCTACAGTTGTTAATATCATCATCAAATCATATCAGGAGATTTTACAGGCTTGCCTTGAAATTTTATCTGGATGTCTGCAACTCTAGCTAAAGTGGTAGTTAGGCTAAATAAGAAAAGAGAGGGGAGGAATCAGATCTACCCACCACGTTCCTGTTCCTCATGGAAGTCCACTTAAAACCACCTACTTGGATTGGATCCAATCTGTAGCTGGATAATAAATTAGGGCCAGGTGACATGATATAGGGGCAGAGGCTGCACCACCCTGCCTCCAAGTCAGCGGTTCACAACCTTTAAGTATGAGGATCTTTTTTAATGTCAAAATACTTCTCACAACCCCACCTGAAGGTTTGTGCTTTCAGCCTTGTCTGATTGAGAAAATCCACAAAAAGAGCTACTCTGAATTCATTACTCTTATACATGAATGGGTATGGTATTTATGCAATGCATTTGAAAATTAGCACCTGTGTACTAAGCATTTGTTTACTTAGCCTTGATGCAATGCTTGCAGACACAAATGGATTTCAAGGCCCTCTGCAGTCACATTACAGCCCCTAGGGCAGAGATTCTTAACAAGGGATCCATGAGCTTGAACTGAAATTCAAAAAAACATTATTCCTGGGGGGAAGTGTTGATGTGGGTGTGATATATTTATTAAATATTACACAGTATAGTGTGGACTTAGTAAGGGGTCCATGGTTTTCACCTGACTGGCAAAGGGGTCCGTGGAACAAAAAGGTTAAGAACCCCTGCCCTAGAGGAACCACTGCTTTATAGGCTGGAACCACAGCAGCTATTTTGTACCAATTTCTCTATACATAAAAATCACAATCATCCTGCATCCATCACCAGCCCAGACCCTAGAGCTCCTCAACCATCACCAGGGCGTCCTGTAATATCTAGACAAGGCACCTTGATTCCTGCCCACATTTTTCTGAACCACTCACTCTTGAAAAATAAATCTAGTCTAACTGAGTTAGTTGCAAATCCTTGGGAGAAGGATTAGTGGAATGATGTGAGCCTCCATTTCCACTGCTAAACCACATCATTACTCTCTACATCTGTTACCAGCCTCCTAAGGATCTCCCTGCTTCCTCCCATCTTTTCTCCCTCCTGCAATCAGAATGGACGATCTCAAATGCAAGTATGAATGTGCCTCAGTTCCCACTTGTCTTGGGGAAAAATCCAAATTCCTCACTGCAGTGTAGAAACGCTTCATGATCTGGGCCCTCCTTATCTCACCAGTCTTCCCCTTAACAGGTCCTATCTTGTGGCACATGCTGGAGCCTCACCTAACTACTTTCAGTTCCTTGAGCCTGTCACCAGTAGCCTTTCCCCATCCCTCTTCACCCAAGTGACTCTTACTCATCCTAGCCATCTCACCCTCAAGGAGGAGCTTTCCCTGACCACCTGGTCCCTCTTGGGTACTCCCAGAGTCCCTTATAATTCCCCACTCACAGCATTTAATCACACCATATTATATTACTGCCAATTTTCAATGGTTCCCCAAAATATATCCCACAGCAAGAATAAAGGAAAAAATGATTAAAGTGAGTTGTGCTGACACATAAAGAGACTAAAGCCCCCAGATAACATTCTCCCTGCTGACTGGTTCTTTGGTTGGATGAGTCCACCAGGACAACCAAGACCATAGGACACATAAAAACACTTTTCCACCAATTTCCTTGGCCCGCCCCATTCACCATCCTCACCATCATTTTGGCAGAATATGACCAGCCTGGCCTGTCTTTAGTGATCGAGGCACCGGGACTATTCTCACTGCCAGGAGAATATACTGGTCTTTTTCCACCAGGAGGGAAAAATGACCTTTGAAGAACAATCCAGATCTAGTGCTTTTGTGGAAAGGCAAGAACGAACACATGCAATTCCTGGGTACTTTCCTGATATGAAAATGGAGCAGTCTCACAGACAATCCAAAATAGCACACAATGCAAAGAATCATCTTCCTCTGGCAATCTAAAGCCTTGGATAATTTTCTGATTCCTTCATTATATTTGGTTCATGGTGCTTCAGTAAGATCCACATGCCATTCTCAGAATACAAGTTCTTTTATCCAAATGTTCCAGACAGCAAAATATGCCCTTGTCTATTTTTCCCATTAAAAAGTATAATGTGCTCATTAGAACTATACAAAAAATATGGACATGCATAAAGAATAAAGTAAATAAAACTCAAAATTTCAACACCCAAACATATTAGTGTTACTTAAAAAAAAAAACAAAAAAAAAAAACCCACAAGCCAGACTTTGTTGGGCTTTGTTCCATTCATCCAATCACGATCTCTTCCAAGCCTTTACACAAGCAGAGTCCTTTATTTTAAACAGCTTTCTCCTCCCTCCTACCTGCCACCTGCCTTCAACCTCCTTCCCTGGTCCTAGTTTAGACCTATTATTATTACTGTTGTTATTATTATATGATTAATGATATGATATGAAGTTATATAACACAGGGAAGAACAGTGCAGTACAACACAATATAATATGATAACTATTGAGCATATAATTTCCTCCAGGAAGCCCTCCCTGACCTCCCCAAGGCTGGGGTAGATGGTCCTCCTATGTACTCTCTCAGCACCTATCACAGTACTTTTCAACCTGTAGCACAATTACATTCATCCTTCTCTTTCTCCCCCCAGACTGCAAGCTTACAAAGGCAAGAGCCAGGTCTATTTAATTCACTGCTGTGAATAACTGTCCAGTGCATATCCACACTCTAACCTAGAGACAAACCTGCATGCTGTTCTTTAAACCGCCTCGTTCCTCAACAATAGATAGTGGATATAGTTCCATGTTAATCAAGATAAGAGTTACAACATCATTTTAAATGACTGCATTCCATTGCATGGAAGGCATAATTTCTTTAAACAGGCTCTTACTGACTGCTGAGATGAAATCCTATGAGCCCAGATGATCAATGTTTTTAGAGCCACACATACAGTAGAAGTCACTAGACTGAGTAAGAATCGATGGAACTCTGACAGAAGGAACTTTACTGTAAGAGTTGTCTTAGGCCTTCAGTCTGCTTATAAGGAATTGTTTCTTACTTCCTGTGTCTTTGCTACATTCTGATGGTTGATGTTAGTTTCATGACTTTCAGATAAGGGATACAACCCCGGTATTGAAAGTCTTAAACTGGTATTTAGTGATGTCAGCCTAAGGGAAAGATGTCAGCCTGGAATAAATACTTTGCTTAGAAGAGGCTACGGAATAGATAACCTTTGTGTTGTCAAACTAATCTTGATTTTATTTGTATGTTACTCAAGTCCTCTAGGAACTTGGCACATTCCAGCCCTAGCATGAAACGGTCCACATATTTCCTATCAAATTAGATTTACAGAGCTCTCATTGTAAACTGTGCTAGATACTATAGAAAAGATAAGTAGTGAGTTTTGCTCCAGGAAAGTTTATAGTCTTTTTTAAGGACAAGATGTTTATAACAAAGACTCTGGACCCACAATTCAATTCACAGCTCCTCAGATGTACAAACACTTTCATTCATCGACAGACATGACCTTCCTTCTTCTGGGAAACCAGATGAGTCAGTATAACAGCTCTCCGAAAATAATTCAAGGACTTAGGGGGAAATGACTCAATTTGTTGAGAAAGGGGTCTTTAGTGCTATGAAACCAAGGCATGAGGAAGCTGGGTAAGGCTGCAGGGTATCATTTTTCATTCTAATTGTAAGTATTATCACTTATTGCCATGTCAGGATGCAGGCCCCTAGCTGAGTAATGACTAGCGCTTTCGGGACCAAAGATCATAGTAATGACACCAAATATTTACATATTTCCTGTCCCTGAGGTGCTCAGACATTCCTTACAAAATTTCTTAAAGCTATAAACAAAAAAAAAACAAAACACCAACTTCCAATGAACCAGTGCAAGTGGAAACTGACATTTACAATTCTGAAGTAAAGATAATGGGCTTATTTAGTTACCTGCTATGGCAAAGTCAGTGAATGCTAATGAAACTAGCCACATAGACCCTACATTTCCCAGACTCCTTTAGAGTTAGGTCAGGGCCAGCTGACTGGTTCTTGCTATGAGCAGAAGTGAAGGGTGTCACTTCCAGGAGGAGGGAGTTAAAAGAAATACCTCCACCACCACTGCTTCCTCTGCTGCAGCAACTTTGGAGGTCACACGGTGAGATGGGGACCATAGAAGCATGGATTCAAATCACCACATGGAGAACAGACTTCATCTAACCTGCATCACATCTTATGCATACAAAGCCAACTTCTGTTATGCTAGGCTATTGAGATTCTGGAAGTTACTTATCATAACAGAACAGTCTATTCTATCCTACTAGATACAACAATCGATCAAACATTCCTGGTACAAAAAAGTCCCAATAGTCTTCGTAGTTCACTCACTACTTGGCCACATGCTCAGAGTAAATGACTCCCTCTCCTGCCCCAGGAGGATAAGTCACAAATTGATCTCAGCCAATCACAGTGGTTTTATTCCCCTTGCCAGAGATTAGTTCAAGCATGGACATGTTATATGATTCAGGACAAGGAATTATAAAGAAAATTCCCTGAGTTTATTCACTATTAAAAAGAAATATATGTGGAGAAGTCATTCCTTCTCTACCTCAATATGCAACTGTGTGAGAAAATGATGATTGGCACCACTGCAGCCATCTTGTGACCATGGCTTGCCAAAATGTTAAAGACGGCAGAGAAGAAATATGGAAAGAACATGTGTTCTTGAAAAATACTGAGCCGTTAAATTAACCAACTCTGGAACCATCCTGCCTTTTTTATTACTTGAGATCTTAAAAGTATCTGCCATTCAAAGCAATTTTCAATCCTGCCTGCATATTAGGCAAGGCTGGGAGAAACTAAAACATACCAGTACCTTAGCTAGAATCCCCCAGAGATTCTGATTTAATCAGTCTTCTGTGGAGCCCAGGCATCACTTTTTTACATCACCAGGTGATTCTAATATACAGTCAGAGTGGCAGGAACTATGTTTTTCTGATATTAGAAGTCTTTGTAAGCACCAAATGTACGGCCCTGTGTGCAAACAGGTTCTCCCATAACTGGGAACCAATGACTCTGATTTGCTTCAGAAACTAGATTGTCTCAGGAAAGGTAGCTACAAATCAGGTAATATGGGATTATCTCTCTGCTTAAATATTTCCTCCCAGAGAAGAAACTGAACTAGCATCTTAGAAGAAGATTCATGTGACTGGTAGCAGGGGCCAGTGAAGAAGGGTCACAAGCAGCATCTGCTAAATGTCCATGTGTCCTTTGATACTTGCTGTGCCCTGCCTACCTGACACCTGATTCTCACTCTCTCTGCCTTCAGTCCCCAACCCTTCAGCCTTTCCCAGGTCCTGGGAAGTTCTCCAGCTGGGGCCTGGGCAGCAACTTTTTCTATGTCAGGGTCTGCTGATACCCAAGAGAGTGAGAATTGCCAATATTGCCACCATCTAACAGAGAATAAACACCAAACTTATTTTCCTTTACTTTGAAGCATCCATAAAGTACATTACTGCTTCACTTTCCACTGAAAGCTCAAATTCTGCACAGCAAGTGAAAGCAGAGCTTGGGCTGCAGAGAGCAAATGGCCTGGATCTGAAGCACCCTTCTACCCTCATCCCCATGCCTTTAGGAGCCCCCCAACTCTGGGAACTGGTACAGACTTCCCTCCAATGAGGAAAGCTGCTTCCTTCCCCTTTGCCCTAAAACTAAGAGAAAAGAGCCCTGCCTTTTACTTACCTACCCATATTTTCTTTCCCACACAGAGGAACACAGAAGCTGAAACTCTTTCTTGCTATTTTCAGTTACCAGCACACTCCTAAATAGGCAAAGACCGAAACGTACCTTAACTCTGTCCTTAAGTATTACAACCAAATCTATTGACCATTTGCTATGCACAAGGCATAAGAACTTTATAAGCATTGCTCTGAGCCAATATTATACCCATTTTATAGCTGAGGAAACAGGTACAGAAAGGTTAAGAAATTTGCCCATGATTACATCACTAATGTATCAGTTAGCTACTGCTGAGTAACAAAACTTCCCAAAAATGTACTGGCAATTTAACTTAGGATCTGCTAGGCATTTTTTCTGGTCATGGCTGAATTCCCTCTGATTTTTCCATTAACTACAGGTTGGGTAGGCAGCTCTGTTTCTGGGTCTTGGCTAGCTACTGGCTGAGGTACCTCCATATGGTCTCTAACCTGGGCCTGTTCACAGGGCAGAAGCAGGATTCCAAGAAAAAGCAGGAGTATGTAAGATCTCTTACAGCCTAGCCTTGGAATTGGCACAATCTCACTTTCACTACATTCTATTGACTAGAGCAAGTCACAGGCTAGCCCAGATTCAAGTAGTGGGGAAATAGACTTCACTCCTTAATGGGAGGATCAAGGATACATCGCAAAGGGTATGGATATTGGGAAACTATTAACCCATTACTACTAGTATGTTATGGAACTGGTTTAAAATTCAGACTGCGGATTTGGGCCCTAAATTCTAACCACTATTCAAGCAATTCTATTCACTCAAGTACTACTACTCAAGCAGCCTCTCATGCTTCCAGATACCCAGAATCTATGGTTCTGGTATGAGCTCCCAAGTACTTTCTTCCAATTAAACTTCCAAAGTATTAGCTTATTCAAACAAATTCTCAATGCCACATCAATAGACAATAATGGACACCTTTGTCAGTCATTCAAATTACTGGAGTTAACAGAATGGGGAACTATCTAAACTATTTTAAGGCAAGCTCAATTACACCCAACTCGGTATCATCATTGCTGAAACCTCAAGCACCAACATCGTAAACAAAGTCCACAGGATTGGGTGCTGTGATAAAAATAAAGTGTTAAGAAAGAAAGTACCCTTTTACATAGAACAAGGATTCAAGAATTTCTTGAATGGTGGAGGATTTTTAGAATAGCTGCTTTGCCCTTGAAGAACTGAGAGTTCATCCAGAATAAAGGACCCAGTCCCTCGACTGACAGCTCAGGACTCATACAGTAATTTTCAAGAGAGCCTTCACCCAAAACTCCATCATATAAAGACTGTTTGATGTTCTTGAACTCCCAGGACAAGCGCACTTTATTTTTCTTCAAATTATCTCCAAACAATTACATTTGTATTGCACTCATGTCCTGTAAGCCAAATCCCATTCCTACAAATTGTCTGCAATAAGAAACATGAATAACTCATTCCCTGCGAGAATTTTTTTCTGATGTGTGTGGTGACATCTTTTAAACAGATTCTTACAAACTGAACTTGTTACACAGAATGTAAGTGCTACTTGGAATGTATGAAGAAATTTTTGCTGCAGAAAGGCGAAGTGAGCTCTCGACCCCACTCTGCCCTATCCCCTCCTTGTACCACGTTGACATTTCTGGGCAAAGTGGGACACACACAGAGCAGAGTCCCTGCCCTCTGCACCCACCACCATTGCCTCAAGGGGTCCAAATGTCACCAGAATGCTATGTGGTGAGGGTTTTCTAGACTTTTCACAGTTGTCAAAGAAACAAGTAATTTTGCCTGTAACAATTCACCTAAGTCATCCATATGACATACTCATTTTCTTTCCCTCAAATAGAAGTATTAAGAAAACAGGGAAGAGGGCAGAAAATAATGAGAATGAAAGTGGGGGCAGGGGGTGGGGATTGAGAATGAGAGCCCCTCTTGGCAGCCAAAAGGATTCAAATGGATTGGGTATTAAAGGATTTGAGTTCTCTGGTACCACAGTCATTGCCCTGAGCTAAATATGCTCTTCATTGCTTCCCTACTTCAAGCAGACCATCTGCTGCTGGATCCACTAACCCACCACTCATTTCTTCCCCACACTGCTCCTACCCACCTCAACAGTCAATTGCCTTTTGACAGAGCACTGGTCCATCCCACAGCCTTTAGTAGCCACCCCCTAAAATCCCAACACTTCAGCAGAGAGCTAAGACACCTCATTACCTACTGATGCTAACTGGTTTGTTGCTTAAAGACTGGCAGAAGGCCTCAGCAGGCAGTGCTTTCGGTTCAGGTGTCTCCAAAAGATAGCAAATCGTCGTCATCGACATCACTGAGGGAGTCCCTTAAAACTTTAGATTCCTGTCCTACAGGAATCTCCCCACAGGAGAGGGCTAGGAATCGCCACTTGTAAGGCTCTCAGATTTTGATGATTGGCCAAGTTTGGAGTCAACAGTTTAAAGCAGAAAACCTTTGAGGAACCAGTCATTATAAAAAAGACACTAAACAAAGAATCCGATTTGAGAGGCTCTGAGGGGCCACAAGAAGCCACTCTTCTCATGCATCTACAGCATCTTCAGGCTTCATGCTGAGGTATCAGGCAGCCCACAAAACTGGGTCATTTTCAATTACCACCCAACTTATTTTTCTAACTCCTGAATTGTCAGGGGTGCATAGAATAAAGCCCTCCAGGCTGAACTCAGCATTTTAAAATTGGTTTTTATTTTCAGAAATTATTAGTCTACAGTGAGACGAGCAATGGCTAATCTCTTCCTTCCCCAGCAGTTCAGATGAAGGGTAGCAGATAACTGTGATGGAGTTCTGTCACCAAAATGCCCGCCACGACAGGTAACCACTGTAACTTCCGAGCTTTGTCTCGCTCCCTAGGTTGTCTAGAACAATGATTCTCAGTGGGGGTTATTTTGCCCCCAGGCAACATTTGGGAATGTCTGGGTAGGGTTTTGGTTGTCACAACTGCAGAAGGGGTTCTACTGGCATCTAGTGGGTAGAGGTAAGAATGCTGCCCACCATCCTACAATGCACAGAGCAGTCCACCAAAAAGTCAAGGCCAACATATCAATAGTACTGAGCTTGAGAAACCTTCGCTCATAAAAATGTTCTGCATAGCATTTTAGTCAACAATATAATAAACCTGATTCAGTTCTAACTCAATCAAAATCCTTTTCTTTCCCAATGATGGAGCAGTCAATGTGACAGATAATTTTGCAAACCCTTTATTCATTCATTCAATGACTGTCTTAAATATTGACTATATGCAAGCGTCATGCTGGGAGCAGAGGGTTAGGAGCAAAGGAGATATGGTCCTTGCCCTCATGGAGCTTAGAGCATGTTCGGGGAGACAGATGCGAGGCAAAGAATCCCTTTAATCAAGGTGAAATTGCAACTGAAAGTTTGTGTGTGAAAAATAGAGGGATTCCATCTAGTCAGGATGGCAGGGGGAGAGAGATGAAAAGAGTTTTCCAAGCAAGGGGAACAGCGTGTCCAAAGGTCATGAGCTAAAACAATTTTTAAAAATAATTTAAAAAATAAATAACAAAGGTCATGAGCTGAGAAGGAAGGAGTGTGGCACATGCAAGAGGGTGACTCCAGAAGAGAAGGGAGTAGGAATGTAGGGTTCAGACCACGAAAAGTTTTTATTTAGGGTATGTTAAGGAAGTTGGTCTTTATCTTAAAAGCAATGGGAAGCCATTCAAAGCTTTTAAGTGAAAGATCAAAAGATCTTTTAGATTTAGGTATCTCCTAGTCTATTGGTTCCCAGCCCTGGTTGTACATGAGAATTGCCTGGGGAGTTTTTTAAAAAGATGCATACTCAGTCCCCACCTCAAACTAAATGAATCAGAATATCTAGGGGCAGTGCAAAGGCATCAATAAATTTTTTAAAGTGTGAGAACCAGCATCCTAAATGCTCAGAAAACCCAAAATCATATACATATACATCTATAATCTACCATTTATCCCATAAACACATGCCCGGGAATGACCACAGATTAAGGAAGCAGCCACGCAGATGCAGGTAGAAATTCCCCATTGATGGATGTGATTACATGCTGAGGGCTGAGGGTCAGGTGTCCTCATTAGCAAGGGGACTCTCCCCAGTCTATAGTAGGTATAATTCTAATTCTTATCTCTGGAAAACTATAAATAACTTCATGGTCTCTAGAAAATAGTCAATCCCATGAGTTTGGAAATCTGTAAATGCCAAGGACTGACTGTATTTAGAAGATGGAAATGCCAAATTTACATGATGTGCAAAGCAATAGGAAAAGTGGGAAAAAGAAAAATTGGACCAAGCAGCAGACTCTCGGGTCATGTGGAGAGATGTTAAGTTTCACACAATTTCAAGGGGAGTAGGCATGGAATTAGCTGCTGAAGTTTATAGTTTCAAAATTGTCTGGAATTACAAATAATTCATAAAAGTTATGTGATATCCCCTAATGCAGTACTCTCAAGCAAAGGGCACTGCCTTCTGCTGCCACATTATGGCACAGAACAGGCTATTAAACTAAAATGAACATGACAGAGAGAAAATTGCATATCGTATTAAAACCTATTCTAAGCACCACCAACAATAAAAAAGACCCAAATTTTAAATTAATGTCTCCTGATAAAGGCAGGCACAGAAGTGGGAAGTATTTCAACACAATTTATTATGCCAAACAGTACAGATAACTTAATAAAACAAAAACTAGTTCTATGTCATCAACTTTATATTAGCAGATAATTCATTTGCTTAGGTTCACCACACAGAACAGAGCAATGTTTATTAGAGACACCTGGTAGGATTCATGATGGTGAGTCCTGGCCAGGTCTCATGGGCAAAATTGAGTGAGATGTAACAGATAATTCCTTCAGTTTAGCTTACATAAGGAGAGTGTGGGAAGGGGCAGAACGAAGGAAGAAAACAATACATTTAGCTGCCTGGGCCAAAGGCAGTCACTTAGGCCCAAATGCCTCCAAATTTGAGCATAAAAGACCAAAACAGATTGCAAATCTTTCCAGAACTTTCCATTTGGGGATGAATTCAAAGTTCTATGCTAAGCTTACATTCTACAATTCAACAACACTAGATATCTAAGACTGAGGGGATAAAGATGGGGTAAAGTAACTCCCAGACAAAGAAGGCACTAAGAAATTGGGAATATTTTGACCAAAACAGAGGCTGTTTTGTTTTTCTTTTATTCCAACTCTTGTAAAATCAAAACAGTAGGAATCCTTTAGCAATCCCAATGATCTATACTTATTAATAAATCAAACTTCTCCAATGAAATAAACACCCATTTGAATAACACATCGGAGAGTTAGAAAGGGTCAAATCACTATTAAGGTCACATTTTATGATATCACAAGCAAAATAATAAAATTTTCTCCAGGCAAAGAGAAATATAGTAAATATTTCATAAGAATTGCTTTTTTAAATTTTCTTACTAGTCAATAAATTAAGAGTTAGAGGTATACAAGGCATTTTGGATTTGTAAGACAAATTGTGATTTAAAGGCTAATCAAGAAAACACTATTTAATTATGGCTTTCTGCAAGATGCACATTTCCACTGTTTGCTTTACATTTAATATATATTCCTCCAAACTCAAAGATAGATGTAGATGGCATTTGAAGAATTTATATACCATAATTTCTAGACAATGAACTCTTTTGTCTTTTTCTGATTAAATTATAGCTCAATCAGAAAAAGAATAGATGGCAGGGGTCATCTTATTTACACTTAATTTACAACGAAATGAAGTAGATAACTGGGAATGTTCCTGGAAGGGAGCCCATTTCCAACCAAACAGGCCAATCTCCATTATATTTAAGAAAGATTTTGCTATGGGCAAAAATGATTACCCCCATCAAATAGTAGATTAAGTAATTACCTTTAAAAAATAAAAATAAAACAAGGCTATATATTCTGTATATTTTTCTTGAACAAACAACTTAATTTTTAAAAGGTTGGCTTTTTAAAATTTATAATTTTATTATTTCAGATGGGTTAATAATAATCATTAAAAAGAAACAAGATTACTTCAGGCATGAGGGTCTGAGATATTGAGAATGCCAGGGTACACAGGACTTTCTTCGTCCTCCTGTACTAAGGCCCACTTGGGTCACCACTTTGAAGATCCACTCTCGGTCACCCTATACCTCCAGTAGACTAAAGGAACAGTGAATGGATTCCCTAAGACTTATTGAGGCATAACAAGAAGCTGTGATATAATGCCAAAGATCCATTGCAACTCCTCAAACAGTAAGGAAGAGTATACTGTTAAGAGCCTACTATTTCCCCAGCACTATTTTAGGAATGGAGGAAATCAAGCTATCTTCCTCAGGCTTAACCTAGTTAGGGATGTACAAACATAAGTACACACTAAGGTACTACCATCCTGGGGCAGTGGGGGGAGGGGGGAGTGGTATTCATTAGGAATATCTTGGGAGTTCAAATCATAGTGAGCATTGACTAAATGCTTCCCATATGCCAAGCCCTTTACATGGATTATTTCTTGTAATCTTGAGAAGAACCCCATAAACAAGGCACTATAATAAACTCCGATTTTAAAGAGGGAGAAACAAAGGCCTAGAGGGGCTCAGTAACCTGGCCTAGGTCACATAGTGAGTAAGTGGTGGCAACAAGTTGTGGACTAGGAAAGACTGACTGCCTCCACACTCCTGCTCTTGACCACTTTGCAGTGAGGCAACTGGGAGAAGAAGCTTGAGCAGAAGAGGTGTAAGCATCTTGGGCTTTCAGGGAAACTTTAGGGGCAAGGGCTGGAGACACCACAAGGCCAAGCAGCAGAGAAATTTAACTCATGTTAAGGAGTTTGGACTCAATTCATATGCAGTAGGAAGCCACCAAAGGGTTCTAAGCTGGTACACAGATGTGGTCATATGAGCATTTTAGAATGATCTGGTCATCAATTAAATAGAGGATGGATTAGAGGGACGCCAGATGGAAGGCAAGAAGACCAGAAAGGAAATAATTGCATTAGAATGGGATGTAGTCATTGACATAGTAGCACTAGAGTTGAAAAGGAAAGCATAAATTCAGTGAAATATATAGAGTTGTGTTACAAGAAATTGCAGAGCCTCTGGGTAGGGTGATGGAAGATTTAGAAGTGAAGTGAAAGACCCTAGTCTTCCTTTAAGAAGTTACACCTGAAAAAAGGGGGGGAAAAGTGTTATTTTATGTTCATTTCTATGACTTCATATGACATTTAACAGTAAACCCAACCATGGAGTTGCCTTTTTTTTTTTTTAATCAATAATCACCAGTGCATATGCAACTATCAGTGAAATCAAATTGCCAGTCAGAGTATTAAAGAACAGAAGGGAAGCTTTGGGGCAGGAATACTTCCTGTGACAACCATATGATCAGCAAGCTTTTCACTTTAGATCATTATTCAATACAGTGAAACAGATCAAGTTGCCCATCTGAATCCATGACAAGCCAGATTTTTTCCCTCTCCTTGTGAGGTCCCTCCCTCAATCTCAAGCCATGGAGCTGGGGTGGGTCTGACCTAAAGCCCCAGTTCAAGGAAGCACAGAACGTAGGCCTGGCCAATAAGACTCACACCGGAGATTTAGCTTGGATTATTAAGAAAAAGAAGCCCTTTCTCTGGGACTTGAAGCTGGGTACCCTTGAGGACCATCATGCTGAGAAAACCTGCCTATGGAAGTGATCAATAGAAGAAAGCAATGCCAGGAGACTAAGAGAACAGAGTCCTATTGACATCGTCTGAGCTCCTGGATACACTGTGCTTGAAATTAATTACCTCCGGAATTTTCCATCACATTGATAAATGACACCTTCCCCTCCCCCCCAAGACACACACTTACTTTCTATGTTTTTGTTTAATTTTTGGTTTTTTTTTTAAGATTTATTTATTTATTTACTTTTATCCATTTCCCCCCAATTTTGTTTTTGCTTAAACCAGATTAAGTTGGGTTTCAGACACTTACAGACAAAATCCTAATTGACAAATGGCTTGCAATTTTTTAAATTGTACACCACCCTATTCACTCGGTCCCCTGCAACACCAGGGCCACCATTTGAACAGGCCTGTTTGTACCTTGCCCACACTCTCCTCATAGTGACAAGGCAAATCACTTCCAAGTTCAGCTAAAACACCAACTTTATTCACCACTGGCTTGTCCTTAATAATGCCTCCTTTTTCTCTCGTACAACAACGTGTACCCTGTTCCACACCACAGCACACGACCTACTCAGCTCACCATTCCCTTTATCTAAACACTGTATACCAGAGTGTGTCTTCAGCTACAGGAAAATAAACTTGACACATTGATCAAAATTTGGCAGCATCCTTGCAAAGCATTCACTAGTTTGCTAATGCTCTACAGTAACACTCATCTCCTGCTCTACTTCTTTGAAATATGACATATGAAATATTTAATTGAATTGAATTCATTGAGTTGAAACATGAAAAAGATCAGTCCACAAACAAATTAGGGTTTAAAAACAAAAACTACTGTAGCAATATGCTCATTAACAGAAGCAACAACCATTCTAAATGATGCCTTCATTTTCCCTCTACTTGCCCATCTATAGGGAATTAAGCCAATCACAGTGGAGGTCCCCATAACACTGAT
>JAQZBX010042283.1:0-22023 GCA_029593785.1 Cabassous unicinctus | reverse complement strand
TCCATTGTCACGTGTTGGAGCAAGACAGCTGCCAACATTTGCCCAGGGTTCAGGCTTCTTGGCTTCCTCTCTTCCCGGGGCTGCATTTCTCTCCAGGCTTAGCTCCTGTTTCCTCCACAAGGTCAGCTGTAGGTGATCAGGCGAATGGCTCGCTTCTCTTCTCCCGGGACCTTCTTTCCAACATCAAAGCTGCTTCTCCCAGAGACTGGGTTAATTGCCCAAGACCTGTGTTTGTCGGCCTTGTGGAATGCTGGTTCCTTGTGCTTATGCTCACTGGGCCAGCCCGGCCCCACTGTTAGAGGCTCTGGACCACTGTCACCTGGTTCGAGTCCCCTCCTCAGGGGGCGAGGCATAGTGGAGAGGGTAGTGGGGGGAGGGGGTGCAGCAGGGCTCAGATGTTTGGATTTCGTGCACCAGTAAAATTCAGAAGAGCAAATTGTAGAACAAAGGGCTGCCAACGGCTCATATTACCAAGTAAGCACATTTAAAAGGGGGAAAATCCTGCCATCTAGTAGTCCCATTCCATAAAGTACATTTTAGCACCAAAGAACAGGGAGAACATAATCTCAGAATAAAGGACAAGGGGGATGGATATGGCTCAGGTGGTTGGGCGTCCGTCTCCCAAAAGGAGGGACCTGGGTTGGATCCCCGGGATCTCCCGGTAAAAATTAAAAGAAAAATATAGAATAAAGAACGGTCCCTCACTGTGAAGTTCAGTGGGCCTATATACACTAATGCACATATAGGCACATGTGCACACACATATACACGTGCATACATATACACATACACACATATACACACGCACACATGCACCTGCCACCCCCTCCCCAGCATCCTCCTGTCTCTCATTTCCCCACTGATGGGCACTGGTCTGTGGACTGGCATCTGGGAACCAGTGCCAGGGTGGGAAGTCAGCAGCGATCCCGACTTTGGATGCTGATTCTGCCCCTGGGCAGGGGCCTGACCCTGGAAATTTGTTCAAGGATGAGCTTCAGTTCGCTCCCCTGCCAAACAGCAATAGTTATCTTGCCTCCTGGTGTTAGTCTTGAGTTGAATGTGATGAGGTATGCACAGTGCCTGGGGCTGGAGGTAAAGCCTCACCTAATGTTAGTTGTTCCCCAGAGGCCACCCATATCTAGGACTCCAGAATTGGGGCCAGGAGGCAGGAAGCCAGGAGTGGAGCTTTCGATTTGTCCTCAGAGTTTCAGGGGGTCCTTGGCTGGGGAAGTCATCTCCCTATCCCATTGCAGCAAGTTGAGAATCCATCCTCTTAAATGCCCACCCCACCCCACCCCCAAAGAGGGGATTCAACAGCTTCTTGGAAAGACTTTCCAAAACAGCCTTCATGGGCAGGAAATTCTAATTTTAATGAAGACATAAATTTTTCTTGCTGTGATATTTAGTCTATTTACAAATAGTTCAAAATTTTATTTTAGGTAATTTTCCCTTCCTTGACCAGAGCTGTAGCCAAAGCCAGATAAACTAATTTGAATTCCTTTCCCCCTCCTCCTAATCTTGGGTTGCATATTGGAATCATCAGGGGGGAACTTAAGAAAATACAGATGGCTGGGTCTTGTCCCCAGAGACTCTGGAGACAGCCTGGGCTTGGGGACTTTTATAAGCTCCCCAGGTGATTCGAATTTGCAGGAAGGGTTGAGAACCACTGGGTTTCCGTAGGTGTGTGTGTGTGGGGTGGGGGGTGGGATGGGATAAGGAAGCTACAAGGAGAGGGCAGAAGAGAGCTGAGAGCTTGAATGGCTCAGTGCTCCCCAAAAGCTGATTGTGCTGGGTTCTGGGATGTGGTCTGAAGGCTTCTGTTTGCCTGGGTTGGGGAGGCTAACCTGTGCCTTTCATTACAGGTTAAGTAGGGTCCCGTCGGCTCCAGATGTCTGAGTTCCGTGGGATGCACCAGGCATCCTGAAGCATTAGAACCATTCAAACACTGCTCCCTGAACTGTGAGGCCCACGCAGGGCGAGATCTGGTCCCATCCCGTCAGCCTACCTCCTTCCTGGCAGACGCCAGGAGAAGTCACCAGCATTACCTTCTGTGGCCGTTCCGTCCCCCTGGGAAGCACATAGCAAGGACTGGGGCCGTCTCTCTGAGGACCTACAGGAAACCTTGGATTGCTGTGTGTGGCAGCCACAGCCTGGGCTGGCCTGCGTGTGCCTCGCCAGGCTCAGTTCCCGCTCCTCTACTCCTCCATCACTCTGGCCTGAAGGGCTGGACCTGGCTGGGTGTGGGGAGAAGAGGGCTGGGCAGGCCTCCCACCCCGCCCTCATTTACAGGGCTCCACTCCTCAGGGAACAGGGGAGGAGGCCTCGTGGGGTCCCCTAGGCTGCCAGTCAAACGACCTCTTCTAATCTCAGACTTCCTTCCTCTTAGAGGGTGTCATGTTTAACTGCTCCTCTGACTTCTGAGGGCTGCCACAGTCAGACCCAGGCAATCCAAGACTGATGTTCCTTCTAGTCTTGGTCTGGCTGAGCCTCGGGTTGGAGGAAACACCTCCCAGACCCTCTCTCTCTGCGGCACCCCTGGGTCCGGGGCTAGGCAGTCAGCGGTGTCAACAGGCAGCCATGCCAACTGGCACAGGCCTCCAAGTCCAGAACCCTAAGGAGACAAGAGGCCTGCACCTTCAAGAAACAGAATAAACAAGGCCTTCTTTTCTATCTTCTGAGAGGCTGTCACTGGGCTGCATCTGAGGCAGGGGACAGCTCTAAGCTGGGTGTGTTTAGGGACTACACAAACAGTGGGGGGGAGGTTGTGAGAAGTATTGGGCAATGAAGGCAGGACTGGTCATTTCCTGATTGCTGCCTTTTCCCTAAACGAGCCTATTTCAGGGAAGAGCCCAAGGAAGATGGCCTCCTGCTGGGAGGGCTTGCCTTCCCCTTCCTTCCCTCCTCCTGCCATTTGGGGAGGCGTATAAGGGGCCTGGAACTTGGGGAGAAAATTTCTCTTTGTTTTAACCTCAGACCCACCATCTAAGTGCCTGTCCTCCCTCCCCCAGCCCCCACCACAGTTCAACACCTAGGTTGTATCCTAACTCCTGGGTTTGAACACTACTTGGGGTCACAAGATCATTTTAAGCATTCCCTTATTTTTTCAGAAGTTGGAATGGTGTCCGGGTGAAGTATTCATATATGTACAAACTGCTGATGGATCCCTGCAGTACCACCAACCCTTTCTGAAATCAGAGCCAGACTTCCCATCTAGCCTGGTTGGGGGTGGGGGTGCAGTGAAGTAGCCCCAGTAAGGGAGAGGGATGCGTGAGAAGCCCCACTATGCCTTGAAGCACGAAGGCAACACATGCTTGACCCCAAATGACCCCAGTCATCCTTCTGCCAATTTTCCTGGGAGCCAGTACATCCTCACCAGGCCGCTCTGACCAGTGGCCCAGGCCTGCCCTGACTGCAGGGCCAGAAGTGAGAAGCAGGTAGGTCCTGGAGTCAACACTTCATGCTGCTTCCCCAGCTCCCTTGCTTCTCTATGGAAAGACCAGTACCCTCTGCCCACACAGGAGGTTGCTGGAAGACGTTTGCTCGCATCAGGCCCAGGTGGCCCCACATATGTGACTTGGGCCTTGAGCCCATGGAGTTCCTTGAGCCCATAGATTCAAGTTCTGAAGCCCCAGAGGCCAGCAGCTGCCTCTGCTCTACTCTTCCCACATGAAGTTCAGCTCAACGCTTCTGGCTGTCGCTGACCCTGCGGGGAAATCCCACAGTGGGTTTCCCTGGCTGCCTCTGGACCCATGTGCTTGGTGGAGCTCAGTGAAAGAGCCAGAGGATCCCTGAAATCCAAGTGCAGATATGGGGGGGGATGATATAATCCAGGCTCAAGGATCTCGTGAGCAAAGCCCCATGAGGAACAGACTCAAAGGCTTCGGTTCGTTCCAACACTGGGCAAAGCTTCCGAGTCCATCCCAGTAGGACACATGGAACTGGACCATGACCAGCAGAACCTTGTAAGAGTCTCAGCTGTCCGAAAACACTTAAACTGCCCTCTCCATTCTCTCTGGTGATTCCTAGCATAACCTTTAAGGTGAAGAGAGCCCATTCAGTTCATTAGGCACAAACCAAGTCCCTACAATGGGCCACAGCCCGTGCTAGGTGCTGGAGCGACAGGCGCCTGGTACCCTTCCCTGCCCCTGAAGAGCGCACCCCCACAGGGGAAGGCAAGCATGCAAACAATTTCATTATCACAGGCTGTGCCACGCTAGGGACGCACAGCCCCAGTGTACTATTAGGTCGTTGTCACTACAGTGGAGGGTGCTTAGGTCAGCCTGGGAGGCTGTTGGGGAAGGGCTTTGGGAGCAGGGAGTGGAGTATTAGGTGAGTAAGAGGAGCTAGCCTTAAAAAAAAAGGCACGAAAGGCGTCCCTGGCCGTGGGAACAGTGTAAGCATAGGCATGGTGGGAACTCCAAGTATTTCTGTGTTACTGGAGAGTAAAATGAAGTGGGAAGTGATGTGAAGAAAGTGAAGAGCCAGAACCAAAGGGTCCTTACAGAACATGGTGAGGGACTTGGGCTCTACCGCAAGGAACCATGGACAGGTTTTAAGTCTTTAAAGATTTTACTCTTGGGGGAGCGGATGTGGCTCAAGAAATTGGGCGCCCGCCTCCCACATGGGAAGTCCTGGGTTCGGTCCCTGGTGCTTCCCAAAGGAGACAAGCAGATGCTGCAACCAGCAGATGCCGCAACCAGCAGACGCCGCAACCACCACAATGAGCTGATGCTGCAATGAGCAGATGCCACAACAAGCAGACGCTGCAATGAGCAGATGCTATAACGAGCAGATGCTGCAGCCAGCAGATGCTGCAGTCAGTGGGAAGTGGATGTGGCTCAGGTGGTTGGGCACTCACCTCCCATGTGGGAAGTCCTGGGTTCGGTTCCCAGTGCCTCCTAAAGAAGACAAGCAGATGCTGCAAGCAGCGGACACCACAAGCAGCAGATGCTGCAGCCAGTGGGGAATGGATGTGGCTCAGCTGGTTGGGCACTCGCCTCCCACGTGAGAGGTCCCGGGTTCAGTTCCCAGTGCCTCCTAGAGAAGTCAAGCAAACACAACGAGCAGACAGACGAGGAAGCCATCTCGGTGTGGTGGGCGGTGGGGGATGAGTGGGGGGGGGTAAAATAAATAAATAATAAAATAAAATAAATCTTTAAAAAAGATTTTACTCTTGGATGCCTGTGTGGAAGATGGATTGAAACACTCTGTGCCTCAGTTTCCTCACTTGTATAAGGGACATGATATCTTTCAAAGTTATGGGAGAAGTAGATTAAATATTTCCATAAGGTGCCCGAGACACACTGTTAGTTCTCAGCTCACCCTTCCCAGCCCCAGCCCCTCACTGAGGTCCCTGTGCAAGTTGGGAGGGACAAGCATTCAGATTCCTGGCCAGCATTCTCTTGAAACAGGGTCATTACTCATGTTGGCTCTCGTTAAAATGGGTGTGGGGGGCTTAACTGGAAGGATGCAGGGGCATGTCCCAGCTCTCCAGGCTAGAAGCACAGTCTGCTCCAGAGGGCCTGGGGGCCAGCACGGGAGGGTCAAGGCAAAGTGCCTCTCTCCATGCCCTGGGGCTGCAGGACGATAGTGTCCACTTCTCTCTTGGCATCCACGCAATCTGCTCTTTGTAGCCTCAAGTCCTGGTTCAAACACAGATTCTGGAACCCCACCCACCTACTGAATCCAGCTGGAAAGGGTGTGGCCCAGGATTCTGCATTGTTGATGAGCTTCCCTGGTGATTCTTTGGCCAGCTAAAGTTTGAGAAAACTGAACCAGAGTTTCCAAATGTCCAGCAAAGGCCAGTCAGCAGTGGGGTGGTACATTGGACTTGGTACCCCAAGAGCTGAGGTCAGGAGAGCAAGTCTAAGGATGGGAGGAAATGCTGGCTCTCCTGGCCACTGGGACTGCAGGGGAAGGAATCCTCAGGATTGCTGCAACTTGTCATTTTGGGTTCACTTCCAAACTGCTTCAAGTATTTTTTAAAGGGTGGAACTGGCTGCTTTTCCCTCCATCCCACAGAGGATCCTTACTCAGGCACCCCCAATGGGAGGTGTGAAGTTAAGAAATGAGCCAGGATGACCTGAAGTAGCTTCAGCTTCTTTTCTTTGGAAGCTCAGAATTGCTGCTACTTGGAGTGGCACAGGCCCTTTCCCTGCATCCTTCACCAGAGACAGAGGGAAAGGGTGAGATAAGAGAAGGCAGGAGAGAGGGAGGGTGAGAGGAGAGAGAGGAAGGGGAAATAAGAGCAACAAGATGCAGAAGGACACAGAGGTAGAGTGTGTGTGGTTTGCTGGGGTGGGGCCGGGAGAGCCTGTGAGGACATCCAGGCCTCTCTGCTCACGCTGCCCTGTCACGACCCCATCCCGTGGCTTCCTACCACAGGCAACAGGCCTAAAGCTGGCTTAGCGCTGGAATGTAAGTGGCTGTGGCTTGGAGCCTCCCCTTTGTGGCTGAAGGGAAAAAGCTGCTGACAAATCTGCCTGGAATATCTGAGTGTTCCACAGAAAGAAGAAACGCACACATGCATACACCAATCAGCCATATCATAAGCTTGGCAGAGTGGCTTGGGGTGGAAAAATTCCATAATAGAGGGGAATTCCACTAAACTGCTGGAAAACAAGGTCCACCCACAGCATGGGGACACCTTTCCAGGAGCCCTCATGTCCCTGCTCACATACCCACCCTGGTCTGCCTTCCCTGTCCCCAAGGACAGTGAAGGACCTAGGGACTTCCCTTGGAAGCACTGGAGTTAGATGAAACATGGCAAGCCTGAGCCAATGAGAGTGGGAATGGTGTGCTACCAGCCCTCACCCCTGACCAGTAACCAGCATCTGGAAGCAGGAAAGCCACCCCAGTGACCAGCATTCCTGGAGGATGGACAGGAGTCTTAAAAACGAGTTCCCGACACCACTCCCACTTCTACCCAGCCCCAGAAGGTCTTCTGGTGCCTTCTGTTCTCCCAGACCAAACAATTCCTCCATCTCTTCCTCCCTCGGCACAAGGGCCAGGGCTTAAAGGGGTTTTAGGAGATGGGTCCCAGGTGAGGCACAGGTTGGGGGCCTACAGCTAAGTTCATTTCATTAAGTTTTTTGCCATTCAGGTTTTGTTTGTTTTTTAGGAGGTACGGGAATTGAACTCTGGGCCCGTGTACATGTGAAGCAGGCTCTCAACCCCTGAGCTACACCTGCTTTCCTCATTAAACTCTTAATAAGTACCTCCTTTTTGCCCTGCACAGTGAGGCCAGAAAGACCAGCAAGACTCAAGTGAGGAAGGCAAAATGTGAAATCTTAACTGCAACTCCCGTCAGAATGAAGGGTTTGCTAAATAGAGGCCCAAGCAACTTATGGAAGTCCAGAAGAAGGAGCGGTGATTTAGACTTGGCGACTCTGGGGAGGCTTTATGCAGGGCATGGTACTTGGACTAGACCTTGAAAGATGAGCAGGATTTTGATAGGGAGAGAAAAATGAGAAAAGATTTGCCTTGTTCCACCAACTGCACCTACTAAGCCAGATGAGAGATTTTAAAACACCGCCCTTTTACCACACCAGCCTTGGGGTGGTACATCCCGTCATATGACAGGGATTTCAGTCCAGATTGTGATCCCTGTTTGTGCAAGTCACATGACTTCTCTGAGCTTCAATTTTCTATCTGTAAAATGGGAATACTAGACATTTCACAGAATTGCCATGATGAAGTCATTCAAGCCAATAGCAGGTGGTCAGTGACTTTTTCTTGAGTAAATATGTCTAACATGGCGTTTTACAAGGAACTTCACAAACTTTTTAATTCCCCAACTTTTTAAAAAATTTTATTTATTTATCACCGCCCCTGCCCCTGCCACTTGTGCTCGCTGTCTGCTTTCTGTGTCCATTTGCTGCACATTTCCTCTGTGTCTGCTTGTCTCCCTTTGTTGCATCATCTTGCTGTGCCAGCTCTCCGCGGGCATGGGCCTGCTTGCCTTCACCAGGAGGCCCCGGGAACCGAACCCAGGGCCTCCCATATGGTAGATGGGAGCCCAACCACTTGAGCCACATCTGCTTCCCAATTCCCCAACTTTTTGTTGTACTTCCTGCTCACATTCTAGCAATGTAAGCTAGACCCCATTCTAGCAATGTAAGCTGACCCCATTTCAGTTTGCAAGCAGTGCCCACTTTGTTAAGATGCTGAGCTCTGCATGCAATATGCTGCCCAAGAAGGGAAGGAAGCAGGGCTGGACAAGGGGTCATTCTGAAGATAATAAGGTTAAGGACACTTTTCCTCAAATGTCTGTAGAGGTCAACAATTCTAACTCCCCTGCCAGCGTTTTCAAAGTGTAACCACCTTCATCACACTCCTTTATAAAATATAGGCCAATATCCAGACTTATGGAATCAGCATCTCTGGGGGCTGGGGCTGGGGCCATGCATTTTGAACAATGCATGTTCATAAAACATGGGGGAGTTTGAGGGCTGCTGTGTCTGCCTAGACCCCTTTTCCCTCAGATAGTCAAAGGGCTTAAATGTCCACTCCTCAGAGAGGTCTTTCCTGAGTGCCAGACTAACACAGTATCCTCTGTCATTTTCTATCCCCCTCACATGCTTTATTTTTCATCATAGTACTTTGTTATGACCTGACATTATATCACACGCAGGCCTATTTGTTGTCTGGCTCTCCCACCAAAATGTAAGCTTTGTGAACATAGCTATTTCACTGTTGTGTCTGAAGTGCCTAAAACAGTGCCTGGTACATAGCGGACACTAGAGAATTACTTGTTAAATGAATGTATAAGTGCTCTCTGCCCTTGAAGATGACAGTGGTCATCAGTGCCGTTTGTCAAATATTTCCAGTATTTTTCCCCATTCTGAGCACATGCTAGGATTGCACTCCTTGCTCCCCTTGGGGAGAGTGGGGCCATTTAGCTGGTTCTGGCCAATGAGCTCTGAGAGGAAGTGACTGGCACTTTTCAAAGCTGATGTGGATCCTCCAGGTTCTCTGACTACCCTCTGGCATGGTGACTGGCGACATGAGACATGCTGGCTGCGGCATCGGCCTGGGTCCCTGAGTGGCCGGGTCCCCCTGACAGCCTGCACAGAACAAGTGGTATGAGTGAGAAATTGGTGCTCTGTTGTTTAAAGGCACTGAGCTGGGAAGCGGGTGTGGCTCAATGGATAGAGCTCCCGTTTACCATATGGGAGGCCCTGGGTTCGCTTCCCGGGGCCTCCTTGTGAGGGCGGGCCGGCCAGCGGGGCCGGTGGGCTGATGCAGCAAGACCTCACAACAGGAAGCGGGTGTGGCTCAATGGATAGAGCCCCCGTTTACCATGTGTCCCAGCCTGCGCGGCGCGGTGGGCTGATGCAGCAGGACCTCACAGCAAGGGGGAGATAAGCAGACATGGAGAAGACACACAGCGAATGGACACAGCAAGCACAAGCAGCAAGGGGGGATAAATAAATAAACAAATAAATAAATAAAGGCACTGAGCTTTGGGGGCTGTTTCTTACTGCAGCACGCAGCACAGCCTAACCTATTCTGACTGATACAGAAATCCACTGCAGACAGCCGTACAGCTGCCGGAACTACTGGGGATTCCCTAAAAGGCTTCAGGGGACTTCAGAACACTTCGAATACCTCAAAGCCAAACAAAAACAAAACTTTCCGCATCAGAAAGTCAGGCCACATTCTATCTGTCCCTTTTCCTTCCTACCAGGGAGCTCAGTGGGGGCTGGGGGACAACCCTGGAAACTCCTCACCCAGTGGGGAAACCAACATGCTCTGGGACCACCTCTGAGGTGACCTTACACACTAACCACACACTCAAAACTTGCTGTCATAATCCTTCCCCTTGAGAAAAAATAAAAGCGCATTCACTCTGCTGGGAGTGAGTCACAGAAAAAAAGCCAGCAGCTCTGAGCCCAGAGTATCTGCCACCACAGAGGAAAAACTCTCCGTGTGGTTGTGTCAGCAGACGCTGAGGACTTAGCCTTGCAGCCTGGATGGTGCAAGACCAGTGCAAAAGTTTTAAAGTCCAGGCAACATCAGACACTACCCCAAGCAATGTCCTGACTCTACAAGACTAGGGTTTCCGTCATACTTTCTCTCTGGAAAGGAGGAATGAGTTGCTAGTGTGTGTGTGTGTGTGTGTGTGTGTGTGTGTGTTGTGGGAGGAGATGCTGCTTGGGAAGAAGGGGGCTGGGGGCTGCACAGGATAGAAGGAGCCACATCCCAGGCAGGATGCCTCCTCTTGAGGTTGGGGGAAGGCAATTACCTCCCCCGATTTCATTTTCTTGGCTCAGGGGAGTTCACGTGAACCTTAAGATAAGCTTGATAAACTTTTTGGATTGGTTACATGAAATTATGTTATCTCCATTTTCATCTCTGTTCCCATCCCAGAAGCCAGAAGGGCTCTGAGCCTGCACAGTCTCCTCCCCCTTTCAGTTCTAAGAGCAGCATCTACCACTCCACCAAATGGAGCTGCAGCAATAAAACAAACAAACAAACAACAACAAAAAAAAACACAGGGCATTTCCCTGTACAGCTTAGGCAACTGGGAAAGGTTTTATGCCTTATTATTCCAGATTGCTCTTAGCTTCCCAGGGCCAGAGGACAGCCTTGTCCCGGAAATCTATGAGATCTGGCTTCTCAAACTATCCTTGGGGGCAGGGGGAGGAGGAGATGGTAATCACTGGCAATTATATAAAAAAGGGCATTTCAAAACTGGTCTTGTAATGATGAACTCTTTGCTAGATTCCTCCTTTTTCCTGCCACTCCAAGCTGTCACCCAGAGTTCAAGCTGGGTCCACATCCTGGGCCTCACCCAGCCCACTGCACTCCTGGGAGGGAGTGATCTCCTTACAGGTCTTGTGCCTGTCGAGGTGGATGGATAACAGAGGGTGGATACAGACAAACATCTTTATGCAACACAGATTTCTGCAATAGCCCCAAGAGAACCGCTTGCAGAAAAAGTGGGAGAGATGGGAATAAGAGACCACAAAAGCAAATTGTACTTTCCCTTTTACACATTCAGCAGAAATCATTCAGGAGTAGCCTCCCTTGGGTTTTTCTGCCATGTTCTGCTGAATTTTACCTGCCTGGTGAGAAAAAGAACTGAGAAGTCCATTCGCCTATCACCACCTTAGATCTAGAGCTGTGGTTCTCAAAATGGGGTCCTTGGATCCATAGCATCAGTACCATCTGGGAACTTGTTAAAAATACAAACTCTCAAGCCCCTGCCCCATATCTACTGACTCAGAAACTCTGGGGCTGGGGCCCAGTGAGCTGTGATTTAACAAACCCTCGAGGTGATTGTGATGCATGCTGAAGTTTGAAAACCACTGATGTACAGAAAGCAAGGTTCAGACGGGGGAGGAGAGGTGGAGGAGGGTAGCAAAAGCCGTGGTTTGCGGCTCACAGGCTCCTATCTCAGTTCCCTTCTGCTTTGTAATACTGTGGGGTTGGCTGCCTTGAGTCCCTCTTCCCAGATACACAGAAGCCAGCTCATGAGGTGAGAAGCTCTGGCCTCTGGTGAGACCCAGCGACCAGGAGACACATTCTCTGCTACATACATAGGCAGAGAACTCTATGATTATGACCAACATGAGGAAGAAGCCATGGAAAAAAGCAGGCTGGGAATTTCCTAGGCACTAGGCTCTAGAATTTTTAGGAATTACCTAAAAATTACCTCCAAGGGGGAACACAAAAAGCAAAAGTGAAGATTCCCCTACTGGACACTAGGGGGAGCCCCATCTCTGGCGTGGGAGGAGGACGACGAGTCTCTTAGATCTAGAAGAATTTAGTCTATTCCCAAAGTTAGTTGCTGGTGGCCTCTGCTAAATCACCCAAACCTAACCCCATGTTTTAAAAGGAAAGGTGTGAGCCATGCGTCATTGTGTTAGAACTGGAGAGGACCGCAAAAACCTGCCTCTTCACCCCCAGCGCAATTTACAGTTAAACTGAGGCCAGAGACTGGAGCGTTGGGGATGAAGCCCGCTCTGGTGCTGGTAGAAAAGGGTCTCTCCGGGTCCCACTGAACTGTAAAGCTTATTTTGGAGGGGGACAGCAGCTAAGAGAGAGGAGGATGTGACTTAGGAAGAAAAACTCCCTCAACCCACGGGATGCGAGAGCGTTCTCACAATCCAGGGCCGGCTATCACCGTCACCCCAGTTTTACAGGAAAGAGGAATAGGCAACCCCGCAGGGCTGCCGAGGGAGGGGAAATCCAGGAGTGAAAGTCTCTCGCTGACAGCCTGCCGCGCCGCGGAGGCGGCTTGTCTGGTGAGCCTGGGAAGCGTCCCCCCAAGCGCGCGTCTCTCCTCGCCACGGGACTCGGCGCTGCTCTGCGGGAGCACGAGCCGGGGCATTCCCCACACACGCACGCCCGCAGCCGAGGCTGCGCTGTGCAGATGAGCTGGAGGCGGGAAGGGAGGGCGCACACCCCTCCAATCGGCAAGAAATTGGGGAAGACTGCGTCCTCAGCCAGCTCCTAAGCTCTTCCCTCCGGTCTGGGCGTGTTGGGGTGCGGGTGGCGGGGAAGGGTTTGGATCTGGTGTTAGTGGAAGAGAAGGAAGAGGGAAAGAGGCAGGGCTGAAGGCAAAAGGACCCTACAAGAATGCGTTTTCTGAGTTGTACTGTACAGAGCCGATACTAAGCCCCAGGTGTCCAATAGGCTTCCTGAAAGCGCCCCCTAAACCCACACTCGTGCTCAGGCGCCCCCCCCCCACAGTCACCCTTACCACTCCTCAGTCGGCCGGCCTTTCCCTCGTGTCGCCCTTCCTGCCTCTCTGACGTGTCTCCGCCCCCGCCCCGCCCCGCCGCCTGCGGTCCCTTTAAAAGCGCGCTCGTCGGGGGCCGTCCCTGCTCTCGAGGCTGACCCGGGAGCTGCGCCGCGCCGGGAGACGACAGCCACCACCAGCCGGGCATGGCCATGGCGTCTCCGGCCATCCGGCAGCGTCCGTACCCGCTCCTCCTGGACCCGGAACCGCCGCGCTATCTGCAGAGCCTGAGCGGCCCCGAGGCGCAGCCACCGCCCCCCGGCCGGTCCTCGCGCCGCTGCGTCCGCGCGCCTCTCTCCACTGCGCCCGGGGCGCATGAGGGACGCGGAGCCCGGAAGACTGCCTGGGGGGACCTGGAGCCCCAACCCCGGGCTTCACGACCCCCTCGCCCTCTCCGGCCCGGTCTGCAGCAGAGACTGCGGCGGCGGCCTGGAGCGCCAGCGCCCCGGCCGCGCGATGTGCGGAGCATCTTCGAGCAGCCTCAGGATCCCCGCGTCCCCGCTGAGCGCGGCGAGGGGCACTGCTTCGCGGAATTGGTGCTGCGGGGCGGCTCCGGTTGGTGTGACCTGTGCGGACGAGAGGTGCTGCGGCGGGCGCTGCGCTGCGCCAGTGAGTGTGAGGGCAGGGGAGGGGCGCGCAGAAAGACCGCAGTCCAGGGGCGAGGGACTGCGAGGGGGCTGGGGAGAGAGACCGCATTGCCCTCTCTGACTCCAGGGCAGGCCCCGACTTTCAGGGAAGTAATCCTTGGAGGCAATCTGCTCCTTAGTCCCCTGCCGGGTCCTTTTTAGCGACTGCCCATTACCCAGGGATGGTTATGCGAAAAATTACAAATACCCCTCCGCTGACAGGTGCACGCCTTCGCTTCCCCAGATAAGCTCGGGCTGGGATTGATGGCCACAAGGTTCTTCCGTTGTCTCCGGTGCACCCCTCTTGTTTTTGTTGTAGCTTCTCATTCAGACCTTTGCGGGGAAAGGGTGTTGTGAGCCCAATATGGAGATGGCCGTCGAACCCTTGCTTATTAATGTTATTGGCAAAATGGCTTGCTTGTCTGCCTATGTACAAGCCCAAACCCCTCCTCTAGGGGGACCTGTTGAGACCGGGAGGAGACCTGGATGCCTCCCTGCTTAGCCTTTGGATAGGCAGGGGCTGTGAGGCTGAAGACAGGCTGAGGTCAACCTGAACCTGTGTCCCCTCCTGCCTTCTACATCTGGCAGCTCAAACCTTTGGACTCTGCTCTCGTGTTTGGCTGTGCTCTGCCTCGTCCTCTTTTTCCTAGGTTCCTACACCACTCATGCTCCAAAATTTCCCAACTCCAGATTGAATCCCTCTCTCCCCACCTCTCAGTTCCTCCAGCCTCCTATGAGCCAGGCTCGTCTCAAAGCCTGACTACAAAACGTTGGGCACCCAGCGTGTAGATTTTCTGGGCAAATCTGCAGTCTTCTTGGGGGGTTATTATTTCTCTCTTACTACAGTTAGGTGTGTATATTCCTTTAATGGTGTCCCTCCCCCCATTTCCCCCCCCCCATATTTGCTGTTGCCATGTTTGGTAAAGGATACCCAAAGTCATGTGTTTATATAGATATTTCACGTATCTGAAGCACAGACAATGGCACAACCGCTAGCAAGCATCTCTTGAAATGGTTTGCATCCTTCCACAGCGGCTCTTCCGCCATGACAACAGCCCTGCATCTCCCATCTGACTGCAGCACTGGGCAGCAGCAACGCCTTCCACGTCAGGAGGACCCTGCCTTTCCTCTCTCTGCAGCCCACAGCCAAGGCTGTACATAGGCCTCCCACTGAGCAGGCTGTGGGGAAGGAGAGCTCAGGCCCTAAGCCAGGGCCAAATGGGAGATGGGAGATTGAAGGGGAAAGGGGGTGCTGTACCCTCCACCACCAGAACTCACACCTAAGGTGCTAAGTAAGCAGGAAAGTGCAGAAGTTCAAGAGTTGTGTGCTGTGGGTGTTGAGGGCACATGTGGAGGACTGCTATCACTTGACCTCACAGAAGAATCCAGAACAACTTGCTCAGGGGTGTGTTGGCTGCTTTTGCCCTCTCTAAGGCCCTGGTCCACCAACCTACACACAGGGGAGAGGTAGTATCATCACTAAAATGGGTTTTATTGTTCTGGAATCCCAGGGAATATGCTTCATCAGAATTCCACTTTGTATTGGCTTTTGGAGACTACATCAATTGTTGAACATTTTGCACGTGGTTTTGATTTTTTTTAATTTGGGTCCATAAGAGCTGGGGGTGTATTTGCATGCGTTTGTATGTGCCTATGCAGGATACTCTGCATGAATTTACCCTCACTTCATGCTAGAGTTATTTCCTTTGCTTAGTTCCTAAATACCTTTCTAGTGGCAAGAGAGTTGAAGCTCCAAAGACCCAGCTCCACATGGCGGTACCTCTGACTTTGTGGGACTTGGCCAAGTCTTCTTCACTTTCCCGAGTGTCCAAGGCCCCCTTGCATAGCTGGTTTAATATCCTGTTCCCTGTCCCAATGATCACCGGAGAGGAAGTGGAGCTGGAATCAAGGGGCTACGGAGAGGTGTCTCTGTCGTCATTAATATTTAACTAATTGTGAACCTGTGGCTGGATGGGAACAGTTGAAAAATGTTCTGATGTGCAAATGCAGGTGGAGACACAGCAAAATCAAACTCACTGAATATCTTTAAGTTGAAAATCTAGTTCCATGGTGGGTTTGTTTTGTTTTATTTTTGTTTCAAAAAGCAAGGACCAGAAATATGACTTCAAAAAGGCAGTCCTGTGTTGCAATTAAGAACCCATGGCTTGGGTTTGAATCCTGCCCCTGTGTCTGTGTGACCCTGGGCATCTCTGGGTCTCAGTTTCCTTCTTTACAAAATGGGGATAATAATTTTACCTACCTCGTCTAGTTAATATGAGGCTTAAGTGAATATGTTCATATATATATGAACTGATAGAATAGTGCCTGTCAGAATGCTATGTAAATGTTGGATGCTACTGTTATTAATAGCCTCCCATCCAACAACTGCATGACAATTAGTTGGGGCACCTGACACTTCCTAGTAGCACCTTTCCCAGCAGCAAGTACAGTTTTCAAACTCTGTCTGGTTTCCTGGCTTAGGGAGCAAGTGAGTGCCGTAAGCATCCCAGGAAGTGAGGGTATTAAGCTACCTCTAGAAATGCCTCGATGTCCACAGGGGGAGCTGCTGTGGCTGAGGAGCAGCCCCACGGAGGGCCCGTTCTGCCTAGCACAGACGTCACCAAGCCGTCGGCCTTTCTCTTTGTATCGTCGTGCAGAGCAGCGTGCCAGGCACAGGGCAGTCTTAAATGGTGGCTGACGAAGGTGCTAGCTTATTTATACTATTAAACCTCCCTGTTTTTGGAAACAAGCAGAAGGGCAGTGGGCATGTGAATGGCAGCTGTCTGAGCAGGAGGCCGGCTGGGTGGGAGCCACGTTGGCAAAATGGGCTTGTAACAAGGGAAGCTTCTAGAAAACCCTCCTCCCCCGGTCTGCTTGCCTTTTCAGTGGCAGGTCTTCTCCCTGAAGCTCACCCTACTTCGTGCTCTTTAACCGAGACCTGGTGACTGCTGGATTTGCCAACAGGAACATTCAGAGACATTCATGCTAATGTCCAGGATTAAAGAAATCGTGCTTGTCAGATAGAGAAGGAAATCCAGTGGGAATCGGTGGAGAGACAGGGAGAGAGCAGTTGCGTGAGTGCCTGTGTGTGTTTTGGGCATGTCCAGCATTCCAGGAGGGATCAGGGAACAACAAATAACCTGAGAAACTCACCAGCTGCCCTTTGCCTTGTTCTCGGGGAATGACCCCTGCGGGTCATGGACCCTTCCTTCTGTAGGAGGCACACAGAGCGGACCTTTTACCTTTCATCCCCTTTTGGTGGATACATAAGCCCTCCTGGACTATAAACCCACCCTTTCTAAAAGTCTACTGTGGAGGGAATGGTTTGGCAAATGGGGAAACCCACACCCAGCTCCCACATCCACGGAGGCAGTGCTTAAATGTATTGTGCACGTGGCGAACGAGCGCCGCGTTGAGTCTCAGGAGGGGAGTTGTTTGGGGCCGTGATTAAGTGTTTGGAACGACAGGGTGGAAAGGGGGGCCTGGGGCGCCTCTAGGCTCTAATTGTGGAACGAGTCTGGACAGCCGCGTGCCGTGGAGCCCGCAGGGAGGGGCTGGAAGCTCACAGGGTCCCTTGCCTGGCCTCCCCAGCCCTGTCTGGTCACAGCAATCTTGGCTGGGTTTAAGCCAACCCTCTGGGCCCGTGTACCAGCCACTCGGTCCTGCCCACCCACCCCGTCGGCAGCTCCTTGCAGAAGAGCCTCTGGGGCATCTAATCCCCCTGCAGCAGAGAAAGGTATTCGTGTCAGGCATCTTGGACAGTGGCCTGTGTTGTTCCGAGGGCCCCTGTATTTATTTACCTAGAGCACTTGGAAGGTATTTGTCCAGCACACAAGTGCTGAAGTGTGTGGCTGGAAGTGCTTTCACTGATTTAGGCCCATGTTTGGCTTTGGGAGGTAGGAAAATTAAACACTGAAATGGCTGATTTGTTGTTAAAAATGGCATCCCGCATCCCCAAGTCTTCCCCCACCCCTGGTCCTAACTGGGATCTACTTCTTGGGAAAACTCCTGTTGGAGCGAGTGTGTTTGGGGACAGGGAAGGGACCTGGCATGCTTTGAGAAAGGCCATCCCCTGTCTCTTCTTCTCCCTACTTCTTGTCTTCTCAAAAGCTGGAAGTGAAAGGATTAAACATGGGCTTGATTCCCCCCCTATTCATCAGGGCATGAAAATTTCTGATTATGGAGTGAGGGGGGCTTGAATCCCAGGTACAGTAAAAAATGATTAATGCCACTTGTCTGCCAGCCTAATTAGACTTGGTAATGAACGTGTCTGTTTGCCTGCTGATCCCGGGGAGCTAGTTATTAGATGGAAGTGAACTGACATCTCCCTTCAATATTGAGGGTTTAGTCTGGGATCCTCTGTCCTCTCCCCAAGTTGACTGGTGAGTCAGCCTGTGCCCAGGCTGGCAAGGAGGCCTTGAGTGACAGAGAAAAAGACAGCCCCCAGCCCAGTCCCAAGGGTCCCTGTGTGACAGGTGGGTAAATTTACCCTGCCTGGGGAAACCCATCTCCTGTCTGCGAGGTGTGTGGGCCGATCAGGGGCCAGAGGCCTGAGGAGAGCTGGCTGAGGCCCACGCCAGGCCCAGCCCAGGTCTGAGAATGAACACAAGAAGAATTCCTCGCATGGCAATAATGCTTTTTCTCTGAGGAGCCCAAAGTACTTTCATGCTCGCTGCCACATTCATCCTCAAAATAGCTTCGTGCAATCAGGAGGCAGGGATGCTTCTGCCCAGGTCTCATGTTGAGAGGAGGACTCACCTGTCCAGGGGTCACCTGTCCACCTAGCTAGAGAGGGAGGTAAGGTTAGAGCCTCATGGACAGGGTTAGGATCAGGCTTCAAGGTGGGCCCTCCTTTGGGCCCCGTGCCCAGCACCTGGGATGCTCTTTTCCCTGAGTGCTCTCCCAGGGCGCTCTCCCTGCTTCTTCCCTCCCCCTCGTTCCTCAGTTTCCCCATGAATGGGAACTGCTTGCCACTCTTCCCTTGCCCGGGGTATTATTAAGGCTGATGAGAAACCTGGAAACACACCTGCGGCCTCATCAGAGGCCCTTCCTGCCCGCATTCCTCAGGTGGCAAGGTGAGTGTTCTTGGGTGGGTGAGTATTTGTGGGTGTACAAAGCACGCAGTCACCCCCCCGCCCCATCCCCGCCATTCCGCTCCCAGGGCGCACGCACATCAGCACCGGCACGCGTGCTCTCCCTCTCCTTGTGCTTGCAGACCAGGGCCTGTGCTGGTGGCAGGATGCTTTCTGCCTCTCCAGATGTCTCCACTGCCTCCAGCCCCAGCCCCAACCCCCTTGCAGGGCTCTGCCTCGGCTCTCCCTGGCTGGTTGGGAGGCGCCGGCAGCAGCTGGCGCTGGCGAGGCCAGCCCTGACTGGGGAGATGGTTTTGCGTTTAGTCACTTTCAGGTTTTTTCCAAGAGCTTTGGCAAGTGTCTCTCCACATGTTCTGAGCAGGAGCTCAGGGTTGGGAGGGGAGCTGAGCCAGCTTTTGGGCTTTGGGGCAAAAATGAGGAGGTTGAGGTGATGAAGTCAGACAGGGCAGAAAGCTCGGTTCCCTGGGGGCAGTGGTTTAAGGGAAGTAAAATCGGTGCTGAGGAAGAGTGATGTGTAGCCCTGACCCAAGACACCATGCTGAGGAGACGGGGCAGAGCCTGGTGGTTTCCAGCGGTTGTCCACGGTGCAGTCTCTGGCCAGGGCCTCCGAGTTTATGCAGGGCCCGGTCGAGCCTGCCCGTGGTTCCTGGAGCAGAGGTGGGATGTGCGGATGAACCCAAAGGGAATTCTGTGGGATTTTGTCTTTGTTTTTGTTTTCTTTCCCTTTTTGGAAAGGAAGGTGGAAGAAACAGCAGGTGCCCTTCCTGGCACCTTGGACACGTGCCCAGCCTCCTGGCAGAGGATGGAAAGTTGGGATCCTCATGGAGTCTGGTGACCCCTGGGAGCTGATTTTTTCAGGACTTCCTACCCCTATCTACTGCCCTGGCCCCATTCGAGGGTCAGGAGGGAAAGAGGATGAGATGAGATGATGCTGAGGGTTTGTAAGAAGGGTGGTGTTGGAAGGTCCAGACTGCTCATTGCCATGTGTCACCAGACAGGCGGGCAGGTGGCTCGTATGACACTCACCTGTGACCGCGGCGGGCTGGGCCATGTTTACTCTTTGGTAGAGGGCCTGCAGGCCACCTTCTACTCCCCCTCCCTGTTTCTTGAACAAACACATTTCCAGGGTGGGGCAGGTCTTACAGCAGACTTCTGCAATGGTTGTCAGCTGGGGCTGCTAGAAAATTAAAAATTGGCTGACGTGTACTACTGCCTTTAAGAAATCAGACCGCAGTTTCATGAAATCAGACAGCAGGTTCATGAACATCAGGCCTAAGAGTAATGTTCTTTGCCTGTGCTTTTTTTTTTTTTTTTTAAAATCCTTTTATGCTTCTTTCTGCTGGATTTGAGAAAGAATTAAGCATGTTTGCTGAAGATACAAGTTGGTGTTCTGTGAACCTGCTCATATGGGAATATTCACGATGACACCAAGAGTTGAGAAAGGCCAAGAAATTGTGGGAGCAGAGATAACTCTTATCCCATCTGACTGTGTATAAAGCATTTTCATGTGCACTGGCTCTGTTGCAGTAGGAGCCACCTCACAGCTTTCAGGGAAGTCAATGATTTGTCTGAGTGCCCCAGCTCATTAGTAGCAAAGCTAGCACCAGAACCCAACATAGCATTTTATTTTGCCTGAAGAGCTAATGTCGTTAAATATCTGAGTTAGTTGAGTTACCTTATTCATCTGCTTCCTTTCTGCCAGTGAACGCCAAAATGTCCGAAGAAAGACGAACACAAAAAAGAAGAGGGTGAGACCAGGCGTGGCTGAGCCATGTGTAAGCTAGAGAATCAGTCCTTGGATGATCAAGAGCTGGCTGTACTTAACCCTGTTTTCAGCTTTTGGGGTTTAAGGAGATCTCCAACCTGTGTGAATCAGGAGGTCTTTAAACAAAGGGTGAATTTTTTCTAAATCCCAAGATAAAAGAAGCAAGTGTGTCTCGCCCTCCCCATTGGTGTCAGGTGTGCATAGGGGGATGGACATGGAAATGCAGGTAGCAGATCCCTAAGGGTGACCATGTCTGTTCCACACCTCCTCCTGGCCGTGACCCAACTGTCAGAGTTCATGGTGCAGAACTAACCAGGACCCAGAGTGAAATTAACAGATTGTGTGCCAGAGGGTGCCAGGCCAGGTGAAGAAGAGTTAGATTGGGCCTGGAAAAGAAACTGAGATTTGCATAAGGGACTCCTGGCTCTAATTCCAGGCAGTGGTGTGGCTGTGCCGAAGAGCAGATCTGGAGAAAGCCACTCCACTCCCAGCCCAGCTCCGACTCTTCTGTCTATCTCTCTGGGTCAGCTCACATTTGGGAACGGATTCTGTCGCCTACTTTTCTTGCTGACTTGAAGGAGGCTGTTTTTTCCATTCAACTTGAATGGGAAGTTGGAGGTTTTGTGGCTTCTGTTGAAACAGTTATGTCCTTTATACAATGAAGGGAAGTATTAAAACTCCAAAAAAACTCAGCGATGTCTTACTATCCACATAGAACAACAGATTCCCCCTGTAACTTGAGAGTTTTGAAAGAGTTGAGCACGTGTGCATGTCTATTCTAGTGGTGAGTGTTTTTTAAAAGCATTTTGGAGGTACCTTTATATTAATAGTGTGTCAAGGTGAGAATATATTATAGTCCCAGCACTTGAGATGGTGAAAGCTGTTTCTTCAAAATATCTTGTGCCTTGACTGGATTCTTCCTTCAGCATGGAGGGTCTGGGGTCAATTCTTAGATATAAAGGGCAGTAAGAAGTCATCATAGGCATTCTCCTGCCTCTAGATAATGCTCCTCTCAGACCATCCCTACAGTAGAAAATTTTCCCAGGTTTCAAAGGGTCAGGAGTGAAGATTCTAGAGCCTCCCAAAGTCCCATCTCCAGTGTCTGCCATTTCTTTCCTGCTGGCTCCTCGCATGGCTTAACCTGTCAAAGAACAGCTCTGTGATGAGGAGAAAAGAGAAGTGAGGTCAGCATATCCGTCAGCCCAAATGAGGCGTTTGGGAGGGAATTTTTCCCCATTACATGTGACTCATATTAAAAAATCCCCCAGCATGCTCGTGTTCTCTTTTCTGAGGCTGACTGCTAGCACGGGAATACTGCCCCTTGTCTGTACTCGGCCAGATGGGAATTCTGGCACCCTCTTGGAGATCTCAAGTGCAAAGATCAGAGTAGGGGTGGGGGCATGAACCTCAGCTCCCAACCCTTGCTTGGTGGTCCCCAGTGACTCTTTTCTGGGGCAGCGGTTCCTGGGTCACTTCAAGGGTCACAAAAGTCCATGGGCAGCCCCAGCTCCCTGAGGACGGACTGGGGAGAAAGACCAGTGACCAGGCCTGAGGAGGTGCCACTTTGGGATGCTTCTTTTTTTTTTTCATAATTTTTTTATTTTTAAAGAAGTTTTAGAGTACATAAATGTTACATTAAAAATATGGGGAATTTTCATATACCCCACCCCTCCTCCCACACTTTCCCACATAAACATCTTTCATTAGTGTTGTACATTTGTTACAATTGATGAACACATATTGAGGCATTGTACTAGCCAAGGAATATAGTTTACCTTATTATTATTATTA
>JAQZBX010042282.1:9918-22166 GCA_029593785.1 Cabassous unicinctus | reverse complement strand
CAAGAGTTTTTATTCATCAAATCTCTTATTTCTTGGAAAGGAAGTTACCTAGTCTTTGAGAAACAAGGACATTCATCCCAACTAAATAGAATTAATGGATGTCCACATTGAGAGGCCTTTCATTGCCATTGTTTACATCTAAGGTAGCTCTATATAAAGGGCCAAAGAATCTCTTCTTATTTCAACACCTCACATTCTTTCAGGACTAAGATTCTTGTGAAAGCAGTCTTAGTAGGATAACTATGATATAGAAAATCAGTCAGGAAGACTTTTGCTATAAAAAGTTTATTCCTCTTCACAACTCAGATATATATTTCATTTTCAAAAGGTATGCATTTTAAATCAGTGACTTAGTTGGCTTTCTTAGTGTTATATATCAGTAATTGCATGATTTGGGGGTTATTTTATTGACCAAGTTAATAGAAGTACTTATTTGTGAAGTTATTGAGAGTTTGTCTAGCTCCAGTTCAAAACAAGACCAACTGTCTGTCTGGAAATGTTTAAGAGGAAAACCATCTAAACCAAACTCTTTTAAGTGTTTATTTTTAAAAAGGACATATATTCCAACTTATAAAATTGTGAGTTTATTCTGGATAACCTCTAATTAGCTGTGCTTTTTTGTTTATTTCTGATGCTGTATTGATATTTCATGGCAGTATTTTTATTAAATTGAAGCTGTGTATAGGTTTTAAAAATAAAGACATTTTAGAAAATCTGTGTTAACAGGTTGCAACATGCCAGGTCATGCATGGGAGAGACTGGAGAGAGACCCCAGTTATCCACATATCCCTATTTAAACATAAGGCCATGCACGCAGACAGAAAAAATGTGAAAGAACCAAAAGGAAAGACATGCAAAGAAATTGGTAAGTGTGACCTATACTCAGGAGGAAAAAAGTAATCACTAGAAATTGTCTCTGTGGGCCCAGAACTTAGCAAAGACAGCTATAATAAATAGGTTCAAAGAACTAGAGAAAACCATGCTTAATGAATTACAGGAATGCATAATGACTCCTCACATATAAAATATCAATAAAAAGATAGAAATTTAAAAAAAAATCCAAGTGAAAATTCTGCATTTTTAAAGTAAAAATTCACTAAAGTGGCTTGATATAGAAGATCTGTGATGGCTGAAGAAAGAATCAGTGAACTTGAAAATAGATGAATTGTCCTCACCATAAGTCAACATCACACCTTAGCAAATATGGCTGTCAACACACCCAAGCTCTCTGACTTAAGTATGAAAGAACTCCCTAAAGCTCAGACAAGCTCATGTCAAATGCAGGCTAGACTTGGGAGTCAAAGTGGGTGACCTCACCAAGTAGAAGGGGAACATGGTGAGATGATGCACATAGGGTACTTAGTACCATGCCTGGCACATGTTAATCTTCAATAAATACTAGTAACTGGTGGACGTTCTGAGGTTTAAGTCTCTCTCTGCCATTTTTGGGTGATGACGCATCCTTCATCCTCATCATGAGTCCTTGAAAGTTCCTCAGAAAAACCCAACCCAAGCCACCATTGTGTCCCAGAATTTGGCAAAAAGCTTTTTCTCTAGTGTTCACCAAGGATGTACCCAAACAGCATGTGGCTGACATCTCACACTAGGATATACACAGTCTCACACTGAACATGCCAGGCAGGCAGTGGGAGACCCCTGGAATGGCTAGGAAGCGCTTCCCCAACCGACTCTGTAAACGAGAGAGTGTAGTATGGAGAACCCACGTCTTTGGAAAAGGATGCCCACCCGGTGAACAATCTGGCTGCACCTCCTCCAGAAAACCCACACTGTGGCCTAATGGCTGCCATCTGTTGAGAACCTACTATGTTCCAGGTACTTTGCTATGTCCCATTACATGCCCATGGCCATAAGCTATAAAGTGTCAAGGCGCATGAGTGAATAGAAAAAGCGATGGAAGAAGCCAGGATTGAGACTCAAGTCTGACTCTAAACTACCTGCTTTTAACCATTGTACCCCTCACACATCAAACACATCTCTCCATAAGGGTCAAGAGTGCCTGTGCATGCTCAGGACTGTAATTTGAGTGTCCGGTACCAGGCAAAAACTAAACAGCCATCCAGCCAACCAAATATGCACGTTTAACAGGGCTGTTAATATGGAGTGGAAACCATGTAAATGACTAAAACACAAACGACACAAACTGGAGGGGGACGGTAAGGGAAGCAAGGCTGAACGAAAGGCTGATGACTAAATTCCAGAGGGCTAAGGATCCCAGGGCCCCGGCACATTCATTCAGAACCCCGATTGTGGACAGCTCCTGCCCAGTCACGGCTTCAGAGGGGCCAGGAGAGAGGGATCTGAGATGAATTCAGAGGAAACCGGGAGTGCCTGCCAGGGTACGTGACAGAACAAGAGTGGCCGCCTTTGAGAGGATGGATTGACAGCCCTTAACTGTGCTCGTCGGATCAAATCCCCAGGGACAGAGGTTTTGCTGGCTAAAATCGATCAACACTGTAGACTCTCTGAGGGGAGGAGGTGGGCCCACGGGGTTCCTCACATTGATCAGCGAGAGCTGGCGACTCCTACCTCAGCAGCAGAGGGAGATGGAAAAGACCACAAGCTGTGATGTAGCCAAGGTGTGTGGACAGAGCTCCCTCACTGACCTGCCTGAGACCCCACCATTGTAGTCACTCCTAACGGGCTTCAGGGTACCCAGGTAGGGTAACCTGGGAGGGAGAAAGGTAGGGGACCCAGGATGACTTGAAGGGAAAGACAGCGTCTTTTTGGAGGCCTGAGTGTGTGCCTGGGTTGCTCTGGGCAACAGGCTAGAGCAGACAAGAGGGTCTCGAGCAGCTAGAGGTCAGCATAGGAAGGTCCTGAAATAGGCAGAGGGGACTTCACTTTCTTGACAATTTTGCTTAGGCCTCACCCAGTACTAGAGATCAGGTCTTCCTTGCCATGCCCCTGCTGAAAACAGGCCAGCAGGCTAGCACTGACCGCCTGATAAAGGCCAGACTCCCCAGCCTGGCTAACAGGGACCCCGTGGTCTGGCCCCTGCCAACTTCCTCAGTTCCTTTTCCTGACACCTGGCATCCTTTATGCTAAGGCTACACGAAACTAGCCATGCATCCTTGTGACTCCAGGTCTTTGCACCCACTGCACCCAATGTGGGAATGTTCTGTACCCTTTCTCTTACACAAGTCCTCCAAATTGTCCTGCCAGGCTCAACTTAATGTCACCTGCTCTGAGGTGTCTTCTCCGAGTGCCCTGCCTTGACTCTCACTACAAACATCAAAAGTCTTAATGGCCTTTCCCGGCATCCCAAAGCCGTCACTCCACATGGAAATTGCTTGTTTTGGTGTGTTTCTCCTCCATGAGACTATATTCTGTTCATCCTCACACCTCCAGCATCTAGCACAGGACCCTGTGCATAGCAGGCATTTGGTTAAAGTTGGGTGAAATCAGTAAAAGTATTCTAAGTTCACATCCACGGAAGGCACGTTCTGGACATAACCGTACTGAACGCTGCCTGCCCAAGGGCTTCCATTCGAAAAGCCCTGTGTGAGGAATCTGCAAGCCTGTGTTCAAATCCCAGCTTTACCACTTCCTGGCTGGGCGGCCGTGGTCTCAGCTGCCTCCACCGTGAAATGGGGATAATCCCCAGGGTGGTAAGGCATTATCATTTGAGGGCTGTCTCAGGGTGAGGCTCTCTAACCTTTTCACGTTGTGAAGATGTTCTGATGCATTTATGCATACGTGGTAAAGGGCACGCGCTATTTTTGTTTCAGGGATACAATATATACAGCAGGTACCCACCGAATGAGAGCACTTCATTGGAAAATAGTCTTGGCATCAAACACTTAAGTTTGGATGCCACATATTAGGCACGCAGGGGGCTTCATCAAGGCCCATTTGGACCCTGACGATGAGTTCCCTCTGCTGCCGTCTAGCGTCCAATGACAATGTTGACCTTTTCTAGCTGTCACATTTGTCTTATTAAATCCTGAGGTCTTAACTGCTTTGCACACAGAGGCTGACAGTTTGCCCACCCGAGCACGTGTTCATGTATAATTCATGAGCATCACGTTGCCTGGCAAATGAATATTTATCAGCTTTTTCATAAGAGGAAGGATGGCGTTGCCTTTTGTTGCTACCAAAATTCAATGCTGCAGCAAATGAAATTTGTGAGCAAATAAAAAAAGAATAAGAAGAAGCAAAAACTCCCAACCAAGTCCATTCCGCTTGTAATTTTCCATCTTCCGAGGCCACTAGAGTGTATGGAGGTGGTTTCGGTTTGGCTGCATCAGGGAACTGCTGAGTCGTCTGGAGTAGAAACACATCTGTATGCTACACCCGTCGCCCCTGCAGAGAGCTCCCCCCACCCCCATCCCCATCCCACCCCTATGCTGTTTTCAGCTCTAGGGGAGCCCAAGACCCTTTTGATGTCTCCATCCCAGACCCTCTGAACATAGTTCAAGTTTTGGTGGACCAAGGATAAGGAACCCCAAAAGAAAAGAGACACAGAGTGGCTGGTGGCACTAAGCCTGGCACGAGTTCCATGGCTTCCAATATGGGCTGCCACCCAGAGAGGGGATTGCCCTGCGCCATCCCAGCTGGGTCTGATGCCCTCTCTCCATAATGAGTTAGGAAGCCCGTGCTGCTTTGTCTGCCAGGGGGTGGCCTGTGTCCTGATTCCCTTGCAGAGAAAAGCCAAGAGGGGACCTAAGAATTGTGTCTCTATTTACTCTTCTCACTTTGTGGTTCACTGATTGAAGGTTATAATGCTGAAAATCTCAGGCACACTCACTTGGAGGTGAAGTTTCAACATGACTGTAAACATATACTCTGTGTGGCTCAGCTACCATCACCCTGGCCTTGAAAGATGATGCTGATGATGTTGATGATAATGAATATGTATTGGGTCCTTATTCTGTGCAAGCCTAGTGCCAAGCACATCGACTATATTAATACATGTGATCCTCAAACTCCCCCCATTGACATGGGTATTATTATTCCCACTTTACAGACGAGGAAACTGAGGCAGAAAGTGGAAGTAACTTGCGTTTATACAACCCCAAATGGAAGTCAAGTTCAGGTCTTTTTGACCCTGAGGCCCATGCTCTTTCAATTTTCCTCCCCTGGAATCAAGAAATTTGGGTTCAAGGACGAGCAACGTGACTTCCTGACTGTGTGTCCTCAAGGGAGTTGCTTCACATCTGTGAGCCTGTGATTTCTCATTGTAAAAGAGGTATAATAGAACTCGCTTTGCAGGGCTGTTGTGAGGAGGCAGTATGGTTTTGCAAATTCTAACGGGCCCTACAATCCTTGATAAGCCCATGGCCATTCTCAGTAGAAACGTTTATTGAGGGTTTGGAACTAGGGCTATAGAGGAGGTTCCAGCCTTCTAAGAGGTCACAGTAGAGTTGGAGACAGGAGACACACGGGGAAAAATACAAGGCTAGGAATGGGTATTCATTCATTCATTCATTGAGCACTTATTATGAGCAAGGAAATATAGAAGATCTAAATAATTTCAGAAAGGGATAAGCACTTCATGAACCTTAATGCAAGGTGATGTGGTGGAGAGTAACATGTGAGCTGGGATCTGAATAGCAAGATGACACCAGCCTTGCAACCACCAGGGAAAGAGTGTTCCAGGCAGAGGGAACAGCTAGTGCAAAGGTCCTGAGGTGGGTGTTCATTGTAATTCTTGAAGGTGAGGCCCAGTATGAAATACTTCCCAAACTTCTTGGACCATGAATTCTACTTTTCAAAAACCACCTCTGGATGCTGGTGCTGAGTGGAATACACCCTTTTGGAAGGACAGGTTTTATTTTGTAATCTCTCTAGAGGTCCTTCCAACTGGGACATGCTCTTTTCTCTCATCACTCTATTCTTATTCTTTTCCTGAACTTCCACGTGCAGGGTTTCAGAAGAGCGTTTCTGGGATTAGTAATGTCCTAAGTAACATTGTACGGGGTTCCAGTTTGGAGGAGGCACCTAGGCCAGTGTCATGCCTCGACATTGGCCCCAAGGCCCGGCTCTCGGGTCCCAGCTGGGGTAATGCCTCCAGATGCCCCCTGGGGCAATCCCTGTCTGGCATGCAGTCTCGCCAGGCTTTGAGCAAAGCAGCCAGGGCCTCCACCCCCTCCTGCACCCACTTTCACATACCTTCCTCTCGTCTACTCCGTCCGAGACCAACATGAGCTTCTTCATGAGGGGAGGGTCCAGCACCTGGAACCGCCGGCGGAACTGAGTGAGCCCCATATGGTCAGCATAGCCTGGGGAGGTGGGAGCAGACAGGAGAAGAACAGGGAATCCAAATGAGAAGACCCAGTCCACGGCCTCTGCTAATAACTTGCTGTGGGGACTCACTTCTTGGGGCCTCCATTTCCCCATTTGCTAATTAAAGAGATTGGATTCGACCAGCATTTCCCAAATATGTTCCCCAGGACACAAGCCCAATAAAATGCTCCACTGGAGATGTGAAAAAGCTTCACAGCCATTTGCCTCTTGGAAGGTCACAACGCATGTCGGCATTGGTATCAAAGGCTCAGGGAAGACACCAGATTAGCCTTGCTTAACCCAGAGTTTTCCACACCTGTTTGACCATCAGAACTGCTTATTTTTTATCTAATACTCATTACTACCCCCACAGGCTGCACCTGGGAAATGCTGCATTGGATATCTAAAGACTTCTTTAAGTCTAACAGGTATGATGGACACAGCTGCATCCTTCTGTGTGGAAAACTGGGAAGAGGAAGGCATCTGGAAAGCTAAACAGAGAAGGAGTCATTAGAGTCGACCTTTGAAGGAGCCATGTGAGTTTTCCAGAAGGGCATGGTGTGGAAGGGAAGAGAAGGAAAAGGGAATTGCACAGATAAAACCTAGAGTAAGGCAGTACATGGCTTGTATCATAGTCATAGCAACATCCAGCATTTACTGAGCGCTTATTACCTGTAGGCCACTAGGATAACAATTTCCTTGTTTTTTAGACACTCTGGGGCCTATACCATTAAGCCCAATTTAAAGATGTGAAAATCGAGGCCCAGAAGGATAAAGTCCCTTAGCTCAAAGTCATACGGATAGTAACTTTCTCAGCTGGGATTCAAACCCAGGCAGTGACAATAAATAATCCAGCGGAGACTCCCCAAGGATGATCTCAGGGTTTGGACTTCATCCTAGACGCAGAGGGCGTGGTAGAGCATCTGTTGTCTCAAAAAGACCCCGCAAGTGGGCAGATGGGAGAAGGGGCTGGTGAAATCTCACTTCACTTTTGAGACTTTGCTTCACAATGAGCCAAATGCACAAACCATGAGAAAGAGGGATCATGGGTGTACATGGCTAATCCAGGAAGCCTTCCTGGGGGAAAAGGAGGGTCTCAACCCAGGTCTGAAAGATGCTGACAGCACAGACATGAGCTGGGAGGTGACACGCCTGAGCTTTTGGGCCTCTGGCATATCTGGGATCATGTCTCATTTCTGCCATTGTTTAACCCCATGACCATGGACACCCCTCCAAAAAAAAAAACCCCACCTTTTTGGGTTTCAATTCCTTCACATGACAAATGAGAATAATAACACAGACCCTCCCACATCATTATGAGGACTGAACGTGAATACGGTTGCAGTAAAAGCTGTGGATGTGTACTGAGTGCTTTCTCATGTCCAGACATTCTTCTAAGTGTCATTGATTAACTCATCCAACACTTCCAAACTCTCTGAGATATGAGCTGTTTTAGGAGAGGAAGGGGAGGCACAATCTCGGGACATGCCTGGGTTCCCACAGCTGGAGAGAGGTGGAGGTCTTTTTGCTCCAAGTCTGGTAATGAGTATTAGAAAAAAAAATTAAAAGTTTCCATGGTCAAACAGATGTGGGAATCTCTGGGTTAAGCAAGACCAATCAGATGCTTCCCTGAGTGTACAACAGATAATGTTTAATGAGCATTTACTATTTGCTGGGCACTGGGCTAAGGCCTGTGTGAGAACGACCTCAAGTAATTGATATAACAAACAGTGCCTAGCACATAGTTGGTGCTTGATAAATGGTATACATGTGTATGTATGTATTTTATATGAATATGTATGTATATACATTCTATATGAATATATTCAAAATCATAAGCACTTAATATATGTGTATGCATCTCTCTGTGCAAATCAATATATTTATGTGTGTGTGACAGAGACACACGGGCCTGGGAGCAGGAAAAAAACAGAGGAAATGGGAAAGCTCTACACAGAGACATCAACCCTTTGCTTGGCTGGAGGGCCTGGCCTGGCCACGTGGGCCCTGTTGATAAGGGAGATGGAAGCCGCCACAGTGGGGACGAGCCACCCTGACCGCAGTGTGCACACAGTGGCTCTAACTGTCTGACAGCAATCCAGGACACCTGCAAAGGCCTGGCGCTTCCCGCCAGCCAAGCAGAATCGATTGGCCGAGGGGCCGAGCCGCTGGCTGTGGCCATCTTGCTCATCCCCTGTGACATTATCTGTCCCCCTCCGTGGTGGCTATGCGGGCAGGAGGGATAATCAATGAGGCGCTCATGGGAGGGAGGGTCTCATCTTTGCTCGCAGCTGCTCCCAGCGTCTGTCCAACACCCGGTGCCCAGGGTTCCACTGTGCACACGGTGGGAGGAGATGGGGACAGGAACCACCAGCCGGGGCATTAGTCACTGCAGAGCTCTTAAACAAACGGGTGCCCGAGACTCCCCGCCAGCCTCAGTCACCCCAGCCTCTGCAGAGGGAATGGCTGCACCTGAAGCCATTTCTGATTGTCACAGAGGGGATCAATGTGGCAGCCCCCAGGGGCTGAGAGGCAGGCAGGAAAGACGGAGAAGAATTAGGATCAAACGCAACTCATAAGATGAGCTCATGGTGGAGACCTCAGAGCACACTTGCATTCTGAAAGGCAGGCCTGAAGACTTTATTCCTTCGGTGAAAACCCCTTCATCCCCCTGCTACCCCGTCATCTCCCCATCTGGACCAGGTGAAAGCTAGCCCTGTGAAGAAGGCATTCACAGCCCTCCCTGGTGGAGTCTCCAGCCGGGCTCCCCCAATACTCCCCTCATTTTGAGCCCCATTCCCTGAAAATACCCGGCTCTTTTACGCCTCCTGCATTTGCACATGCCGATCCCCTCCCCCACCTCTGAGACGCAAACCTCTTCATATATTTCAAAACCCAATTAAGATGTTCCCTCCTGTAAGGGTTTCCATTTTCCCTGAAGAGGGTGTAAGCCCAGGTACCTCCTGCATCCCTGGATGATGCACGTCCTCGTCACATCATATTATCATCATCTGCTTCTGCACTGATTTCTCAAACCAGACTGCGAGCATCGTGAAGACCCAAATGTTACTATTTTGGAAATCCCACTTCCTATCCCAAAATAGATGGTCCTTAGATATTTCATGCTGAAAGGAAGATGAATAAGACCCAGTGCTCGCCTTCCAGGAGCTTACAACTAATTCAGGAAATAATATGGCGCTGGACTCAAAGACATCGGGGCCCAAATCCAGGCTCTGCCACGGCCCAGCTCTGGGTCCTTGGGCAAGTCCTTTCACCTCTGAGTTCAGCTTCCTCCTCTGTAAAACGGGGGGAACCACAGCCTCTCCCTCGCAGGGCTGCGTGGAACGCTCATGGCACTCAGTAGGTGCTCCTGTCCCGGGACCCAGGAGTCTCAGACAAGGTGCCCAATCCCCGGCTGGCTCTTACCTGCCCTGTGCAGACGCAGTGCCTCCAGGATGAGGGACCCTGCGAGCTGAACCCTCAGTGCTGGGATGTCCAGGTGCAGGGGCTCGCCTGTCCCGGGCTTGTCTCCGCCAGGCTGGGGTGGAGTTGGAGACCCCCGCTCACCCCTGCTCTCCACCACTGGGTTTGGCACCAGGCAGTGGATGAAGTATAACTGGGACCGCCTGATCACGTTGGTCAGTGCATCCTAGGACAGAGAGGAGAGGGGCTCAGGGCCAGCTATCTCAGGGGAAGATAGACAGACCTGCCCTCTAGGTTGCTGGAAAGGTTAAAGATGACTCAGGGAGATGACCTTTCCCAGAGGAGGTGGGGAACATGTGGCAGGAAAGTCTGCAATTCGACGGGGAAGGGGCACCCACTCACCATCTGCAGCTTGATCTGGGTGCACACAGCTTTCCTCTTCACCGCGGCCAGGCTGCTGGCAAATGTCCTCCTCACGGCACAAATCCTCTGCAAAGCCTGCTGGGAGGTGCCCTCCAGGCCTGCCACGGCCCGGCAGACGGGGGGCAGGTTGGCCCGGGGCTGGAACAGGCTCCGCAGCTCCTCCCTGGCAGGAGGGGAAAGAGAGGGTATCTTTAGGGGGCTCACAGGGTGGCCTTGCCTGGGATGGGGGTGAAGGGAATGGGCCCACCTGGCTTCCCGCTAACCTGCCTCCTGCACCGTCCTCAAGTCACACATCCCAGGCCCTGCCTCTCTATTCACGGGCCCCTCTGCCAGGCATGCCTCTGCCCCATGAGAAATGCCAGCCCCTTCCTCTGATGCCTCTCTCCCACCTGCAAATGCTCTCTCCCTCCGCTGGTCTCAGAACTCTTTCCTTCTACTGGATATCCTTGTTGTTTATATACCTGCAGCAATTCCACTAGGACTGCACTTTCTTGGTGGGCAAAATCCTCTTGGCTATCCCTAGAACTGGTCTAGTACGTAGCAAGTGGCTAATAAATGCTTCGTGCAAGAATGAATGGCTCACTGGCAGGAGCTGCAAGACCATGTCAGTCAAATGCCCAGCCTAACGCCTGAGCAGGGGGTAGTGCCTTCTCTTAGCGGCCCTGTAAGGTAGCAGCGCTGAGGAGAGGGGGCAGGCTGGCCGGCTCCTTAGGTGTCTGCTCTAATAAACCTGAGCTGGCCTGCCCTCTTGTCTGAGCAAAAGAGGGCTAAGAAGGCTGGGCGGATCCTGCTGTGCACTGGGATGCGGGTGCCTCCCAGGCCTCACCTGCCCCATCCCTTTGCGGAAACCTCCAGGCATCTCCCATCCCTTCCTCCAAGTCCAGATCCCATTCCTGGCCTCAGCACTGTAGGCACATTTTCCCTCTCCTTCTCCTGCCCAATCAAGCTCTTAAGAAAATGAGTCTTGCCCCAATGAGCCAAAGACTAGTTAAGTGAGCTTAATACACGGCAGAGGTACAAACATTAACAATGATTTGATTATACCCATGTTGAAATGGAAGCCTGGACAGGGTGCTGGGGGAGCACCTCAGAAGCAGGAACCCCGAGAGGAGAGGGGACTGTGGGTACCATCTCCTGGTTTCGGGGAGAGGAGAGCTATGCCCTATCTGTGGGGCAGGGGGACCTGAGCTCCGGTCCTTGCTTTTCCCAGATTCAGTGTGTTCTTGGGTAAGTCCCATGTCCTCTCCAGGCTTCAGCCACCTCATGTGTCTAAAATAAAAGGGCTGGACCAAAACAATGTTTCTGAAACCTAAGTGTGCCTAAGGACTTCCTGGAAAGCTGGCCACCGATGCAGGTCCCTGGGCCCCTCCCGCAAAGACAGCAGACGGGGCCCAGGAATCTGGATGCCAAACAAGCACCCCAGTGAACCCCGCCCTTCGGGCTGCAGAACCACACTCTAAGAAAACAGGGCTGCTTGCTCTCAAAAGTCACCGACGCCTGGCTCTCGAGGGGTGGACGGATTGTCGCAAGGCGCACATGGCACCCTAGTGGGATTTACTCCCAAATGCGCCACGCTCGCTCACCCCTGTGGGTTGGTGCTTTGCACGTGCTGCTCCCTCTTTCCAGAATGCCCTTCGTTCACAAGGTCACCCGGTGCCCTCAAGTTCACCTCCCCCTTCCCTAATTCTAATCCCTCACGTTCCTCGAGCCACAGGATTTTAGACTAGGCCACAGACATGGGCAAGGGGCCAACTACGATCCAGGCTCCTTAATATGCTGGCCCGTATGCTATGGCACCCAGTGTGAGGTTGGCGTCATCACTCTCACTTCTCAGGTTATGAAACTGAGACCCGGGTCACGCCACTTGAAAGAGGCAAGAGCAGAATTTGAACATTTGCCCGACTGCAAAGCTGTGTGCTGGAGCCGCTGGATCTTACAGCCTAGTTTAACTAGCTCTTTGTTGTACTCTAGCTCCAAACTAGCCTACCCAAAGTAACTTAGAGAAGAAAACTTTCTATTGTTCCCTGAGTGTCCTATCTGGGAAGCACATAACCTCCCCTCCCTTGAGAGACCTTGCAAAAACATCTCAACCTTGCAGCTGTGTCCCAAGTTATCAGAACCTTGAAGTTGTGCAGACACTAGCTAACCGCCAAGAT